>APFE031167016.1:2526-16131 GCA_000404065.3 Pinus taeda | reverse complement strand
TCAGTTTTCATCATTGACTTGCGATCGAAGGATTCCATGAAATGTTCGACATCAACTCATTCATTCACATCTCATGGATTGTACTGGTACTTTGAGAACCATTGACATCACTGGTGGTCTCTCTCACGCTTGTTAACAATTTACATCATCGACTAGTAATCAAGTGGTTTCTACCATGTTCGACATCGACTCATTTATTCACATGGCTAGAATCGTACCAATTCGGGAAGTAGAGATGAAGACCCTAGATCTAGTTTCCACCATCTAGGCTGCGAGGAGTTTTGTATTCATTATGTTGTAGACCAATCATAAAAAGATGGTTGCGCCCATACTGTGTCTACACGAGTCTATGATTATGATGTATTATGAAATCATTCCTGTATCAAAGTAGTTAGTCCAATAGTTAAAGTTTTGATCTGAGTATGGGAATGCCTACCTCAGTATGATATGATCTTATACATGTATTTTGTGTTGAAAATTGCAGGTTCTGACCAGGCTCTCCACAAGATGATCCTCGAAATGATAAAGTACTTCACCCTTCCTATATGACTTAACACCCATATCTATTACAGGCTTCGTACTTTAGGGGGCAATCTGTTACACTGAAATTTGTCACCATGGCTATCTGCAGTTAAATAGCCATGTTGTCCTCCTTGTCAAGCCTCAAACCTTTGCTCTTCATGTCAAACTTCAAAAGAGAGAAAGTCACTTTAAAACATGTTTATCTCTGGGTACGCAGGTTCTCTCTACCTTACCTGCGTGTACGCACTCCAAACACACTGTACCTGCGTATTTATACGCTCTGTAAGCTAAAGGTTGGGTGCGTACCCCTGTAAAGGTCAAAAGGCGCGAGTTTCATCTCTAAAAAGTTACTTGTGGTCACTTCTAGAGCCTTCTAGAAGAGTGTTTGACGTGTATTGAGCGCCTCCAGATGGTTCATGCACCCCTATGATAGAGGAACCTATCCCATCAAGAGAGGAGCTACCCCATCCAAAAGAGGGAGTATCCCATTGATGTTGGAATTGAATAACTTCCTCTAGAATACTATAAATACAGGCCTTGGGCCAAAGGAGAGGAGGTTGAAAGCTGAACATTCTAAAGGGTAAATGCTGCTGGAATTAGGACTTTCATTTGTTGACTTGTGAGGAGAGATCACTATCCTTCCTTGTTGCCATAGTGGGAGTGGGTGAGCTTGTCAAAGTAGAGGAAATCTCTTGTTGGACCCTGGGAGGAGCTTGCACAAAACCAAGGCTCAGGTTGTAATGGTTCCTTTTTTGTTTCCTTAATACAAATAAGTCCATTCTTCTCAATGATTTGTTGTTAATGAATTATTTCATGTACTCCTTGGTCTATGTGATGAATATGCTTTGTTTTATGAAATATTCAGGTGTTATGTAATCGTTTGCTTTGTTAGTGTATGCAGGTCTTAAAGTGAAGGAGGAGCTCATCTGGATCAGCAAGGCTGGACTGCTACAACAAGCGTTGGACCTAAGGTAAGATCGGAAAACACTTGATCTCTCATAGAATAATGTGTGTTTAGAGAAGGATTGCTCTTGTTTGGTTTGTTTGTCACTAGAGAGTCTTAGACTCCTAGGGAGGTTAGGTTTGTCCGCAAAAATAACTCTTTCCGCATGACACAAGGCCTGGAAGAGTTGCTTTTCCAGCACCTCCCTTTCCAATTTATTCAAGAAGGTATCTACCTCACTTAGGCCATCATAAGTAGGAAGGTCTCTTAATTTTGTCGATACACAGTGCAACAACCTTGTCATCATATTACAATTTAGTGTAGTTACCTCATGTAACCGATTCTTCCATTGCTCTGTTTCCTCATCTGAATCCAAAGTATAAGAGACTTTGCAATCCCATGAAATCTGCCCATCCGTGGTGGGATTCACCCAGTCTTGGTCTCACGCTATTATCTTATAGATGTAGTCCAAATCATCATCACTATCATAGTCACACACCAGCTCTGTATAGCACGATCCTTCAGTAGGGTCTAGGGGTATAATTACACGTAGTGACTTCTTTTCAAAAAAATCATTTTCTGCTTTTTCAGATTAATCAACCTGTTCATGTCAATGGCCTAATCAATTCCCAAGAGTGTGAGGTAGGGATTGTTTTCATCAAAAAACTCTATCACTTCGAAGTCTGTTAGCGTGCTCACTCCCTCAATATGCATGGTTATTCCTTGAAATTGCCCCATGTGTATTATTTTATGTTGGTTTGCCATTCGGAATTGAATAGGAGACCACTACAGTGTAGGTCTTCCCATTCACTCCCATGTTTTCTTCAGTAGAACATTTGTATCTGATCCTAAATCCAGGATAACTTGATCCATCTCATATTATCTGATCTACACAGTTAGTCTCATTTATCTTCTTGTTCTTGTCTTGTGTTTTTCGATCTTCCTGACTACACGCGATTCTCCTAGCGTGGTCCTAGTGCATCTGTTAATGAGATCCTATAACCCTTTTACAACTTTATTGTCTCGCAATAAATTCATACATGTTTCCAAGAATGTTGTGAGCATGGATGGGTCCATCTCTAGCTCCAGTCTATCTTTGATTCCCGATATGGAGGCATCAGTGGAACTCTTCTTAGCTTCCATGAAGCTTTCTTGAGTGCACTCCAAATCAAACTTGCTTCTTTCATCGGAACTTTGTGAACCCATGTACTATCTTTTGGTTGTTTTCCTTTGTCATCTCTTGTCACGAGTCCACTTTGAAGCACAATGTTTACATTCACATCTTCCTCGTGCGGCTCAGACCTCATCATCTCCAGGTTCTGAGTTGTGGGAGGTAGTAGCACTACTTTGTCAAGTATATTAGCTATCAAGTGTAGGAAAATCTTTTGTTTCATGATCAAACAAGTTGTAATACAAATGTGACAGGCATGTTGGATTTGTACAATCAGGGCATAATGTCTTGGCCCTCTGCAATTGTAGCATATCAATTGTCTGCGACCTATTCTAGTTCATCCTCCACCTTGACCTCGTTCACGTCCCTAAAATCCTATTCACGCCATTTCTGCATTTTGATCAAGGGGCCACGTTTTGGCTTGAACTCTGTAGGTGGGAGTTCTATCCATCATTAACTCAGAGCTTCTACAAGTGCACTCATCGTGTCCCACTAACCCATAAAAGTTGCAGAACAACTGTTGCAAATTTTTTCATATACTTCTGTAACAAGCGACAATTGTTCATCACATGTTTTCCTGCTATTTGACAAATCGCGCACCACAAAGCAGGCACTGTGCTAGGTCCTACTTGTGCTTCTAGCCTTAACGACATTGATCCTCCTCTTGCAAGGTAATTTCTGAAAATCAGGGAGTGGTCCTTATCATGACATTGACCCTTGCATTTTATGCACCACACCTCTTCGTGCACTTCTAGTCGAGCTGTCCTGTCCTGTTTCAGACTCTGCATCTCAAGGCATAAATTCTTTAGCTGCGTGTGGATTTATTGAACTCCCAAGTTAAGATCCTGCATCGAGGTCTCATGGAGCCTCATCATGATCTCTAATTCCTCTGCCTGAGTCGTTAATTTCTGTTGTGATAGTGCACTCCTTAGATGTGGTGTTAATGAAGCTACAAACCATTCATGATGCTATCCATCCATTAGATTCATATTAGCTTCACGAATCATACATTTCAAACTCTAATCAAACTCCCAAGGAGTCTTGTGTGGTAGCATTGTGATCTCTTTGAATCCAATGATCGCTCTACTTTAGACTTCGACCTTCTAAATTCTTTGTTTAATGCTACATTGATATCCATGATTCCCATAATTTTGATTATCATTGGAGTGCTTAATATACTAGGCCAATGCATGGTCTTGCAAGGCACTATCTAGTTTTTCTTTCTTTATATTGTCATCTGTAACTCTTTGTGCATCCCATATAGCCCTTACCACGAACCAAAATTGGTCCAAATCCTCATTTCCCAATCCCTTGAACGCAAGCAACTTCATTGTGCTTGCCATATTGAATCGAGGTGATGGAGGAGGTGGTATGGGTGAAGATGGAGGTGATGGTAGTGAAGCTGGTGGTGGTGTGGGTGGGGGTGGTATTCACAAAATTCTTTTCCTTATCAGATGGATCACACTTCATGGTGAGACCTTTGTGAGCTCTTCCTCAACCCCTCACAGAGATGAAATCAAGGGGCTAGTTTTAGGTCCCTTACTTCCTTCATTCCTGTAAGCTTTTCCACTTCGCGTAACCCCAAACATCAAGGTAAATGCATAACTCTCTTTTTGCACAATAGAATTTTAACCCAAGTATTCAAAGACTTTACGTACTTACCTCACAGTCCCTTCAGAAATCGTCACTCTGCTTCGCTATAGCCGAATGAGGTGTCAACCATGAAATCAATAATGAATCCTCCTATAATCTGATCGAGCCAATGATCAATGATGCGTGCGATCTTATCCTCCAATGCTTCCAACCTTCACACTAACTCTGGGGTCCACACAATATGATTGTGGAGTTTCCACCTTCCTTGGCTATCTACTAGCTTCAAGATACACTCGTATAGCTTAATAGGGAAAGACATGAAGAAGATTTCATGGATCTCTGTGTATAGGTAGCAGTCTAACCACTCTTCTTTTGATAGTTGCGGGTTCTTGTTCTCCTCTGTCGTGAACTCGTGAATTCTTTTGTCCAACTAGCCTTCAATTTCCTTCTTAGTTGGATTCCAATGATATGACATCAGACATCTCTATGCAGATTCTGGTCCCAGAAACGAAACCATTTGTTGGCTTGAAGGGGGCCTAACCTAGGTTCGTAGTTAATTAGCCAAACAAATCCCTACACTACTGGCCTTTTTAGCATCAACCCACAGAGCACAGACTCAAGTCTCACCAGAAGCAGTATGGGGGGATATTGGAACCAAGTTTCCACACCCTCGAGATGTCTGAGGTGCTAATTTAGTCCAATTGTGCCTACCATCATGTAGGTCACTTCACGCACTTTCTTGACCTTTAATACCTTTGCGATTTTTTATAATCACCTTTCGTGCAACCCTAACTAGGGGTTGAGATGCTTTCGCACTGTGATGGCAATGCCTTGTGCTATTTCCCAAAATTACATTGTGTATTATACTTATCTTCTTAAAGATATTAGTTAAATTCACGTAAACAAATATTCTATCTTGCATTCACTTATTCAACACATTCATACATATTCGCACATCATATAAGTATTAAAAGTGCAATGTTTATTCAATGTAACAGATGCATAAAATAGGAAATAAATATGTAGAATGGATATGAAACTTCTTTTATTAATGCTCCAACTGTTACAGACTCATCTTGCCCTACGCACTTAGCTGCAGGGGCCTGTGCACTTAGCTACTGACTACTAGGCCTCTACGCACTCAATTGCAAAGCCTTCTCCTACTCTACGACCCAAAACTAGACTTTACACTTCAAATATGACTCAATCCTTCATCCTTATCATTATTATTCCATTATCTATTTATTTATTAGAGCCTTGCTATATTTATACAATCCCACAGTCCGCGGACCATGGGTAGATCTCTATAGTCGACATTACATTACAAAATTGAGGACGAACAACCCTATGACTCTTTTACAAACTATGCACTTTGTGCCCACAAAATGTGGAGTCTTTACATCGGGGATACAACTTTTGACAAAAATCTTGGCTCTAAGCCCAAAAACTTCCCTTGGGGGATCCCGTGCCCAACATCAGTTCTTTTGGAGATGTTGATGGTGATGGACCTGCCAACATGTCAAGGGGATCTCCCCAGTAAGCAATCCTAATTATGTCTCAAGCCATTTGGTGTAGGAGTCCCAGTAGTGGGTCATATGGTAATGCCTTAACCGTGATTTCGCATAGAGGCAAGTAAGATAACTCTGTTGGTAGCAAGGGTGTGATAACTGCAATGAGTTGAGGAGAGGTTCTAACAAAAGTGGGTTGAGATGAGTGCGCCCCTTAGAAACCTATAGTAGTACTTAGATGGGTAGGGAACACACGAGTGAAGATACATCCCAAGCTAGAAAGCAAGTTAGCTGGCAATCCAAAGTGATGGTTAAACAAAAAACACATTTCAGAAAGATTCATACATACTCATACAAAATATTCCATACATGCATGCATAAGAAAGAAAAATACATATGCCATTTAGAGTAAACAATATAGCTAGAATACAATACAACATATGCATGAACTGTGTTGGTTCTTATTATATAAAGAAGTGTAATTTCCAGTCATACAATACGTCCATGTCCAACCACTAGCTCCAATAGTGAACGTTACAACCACATCCACTTACTCCTTCAAAGAGATGTACTAGCTTCGTGCAGTGGAGAAGCCAAGGCATGTTACAATACTATCGAAGCTCTCTCCAAGATAGTCTTATTAGAAGATTGGCTAACCAAAAGAATATACAATGAGTTATGAGGGGTTATTTATAGCAAAGGGTGGGGTGACCCTTGACATTCCCCTTTGTGACAAGTTAACTATCTTCACGACTCTTCACCTAATCTATGACTGTTACATCCAAGTATTGACACTTGAATTACACTTGACATGACTTTACATTACAATGCACATGTACCCACGTGAAAACAAATGGCTTGAGAAAGCCATGCTATACATCACTTTGACTTAGACAACCATGGAAGTCCAAATCCTCAACATCCTCATGCTGATCAATAGTAACATATTGATGCCAAGATGGGTAGTCCTTGATGGTGTCAGTGTGCTCCACGATGACATTCGTCTGAAACCTGACTCTTGCCTCCATAGCATCGGGTACACTTCTCGGACTCCTCTATCCATCTCATCTAAAAGCATGTGCATCATTGTCTCCAATGTGGCCGAACCAGCGACATACTTGTGCATGATGTCTGCACTGATGGGCAAGTCTGGGATGGTGGCAATGCACATCAACTCATCAAAGTACGAGTCAAGCTCTAGTGGGACCTATTTCTTTTTTTTCACCTAGGTGAGAGTCCCAATAGATGGGATCGCGTGTGTGCATACCACAACATCCATACTCTTGAATACTCATGCATGGGAAGCTTGTATGCTAGTGATGAACTGTGAGAGCTCTTCATAATTTCGGATCTAACTCTAGATACATGCGTTCAGCTCAACCGCATTGGCCCTCATCATCTTAGGTAAGTGAAGTGGGGCTTCCTTGTACTTCATCGTACATGTTTGCATGTCACCAACAAAAACATGCAAGTTCATCAAGATACGTGCTCTTCTAGCACATCGCTGCTGCCATCTATTGAGATGGACAGCTACCTTGTTCACAGTACCAAACTTGGAGTACAATGCTCACATAACTATGTCAAGGGACAATACTTCATCTAGTATTGCCTTCTTCAATTGAGATCGGGTAGACAATGTCACCAAGTCTCCTCCTTGCTTGGTTGTCTATAGTTCCTTTCCCATTCGCTCATTCTCAACTATCAGAAAGTGAACACTTGAGCTAGTGCCTTTGGCATACACTTTGGTTGCATTTTCCAAGGCAACTAGATGTTTGACATCAGTCACGATCACTCATTCCTCAACTTATGCAAGAGACATATGATCCTTAGAAGCTGACACTCTACGAGACTCCCCAACTCTATGTTGGGATTCATCGAACAAGATGTTTTCCATCTCTTCTTTTGGCTAATCACCAAGGATCTTAAAGCCTCCTTGATCATTTGAGACTTTCTCATCATCTTGATGCATTTAAGTGGGAACTCGACCTATTTTTGGTGAGCCATAAGGTCAGTGTCTTGTTCCAACTCCTTCTTCTCCATGTCTGCATCCAACTGTTGAAGTGCTTGTTCTATGTCATCATCGAAGTCTTACCCCTATGACGGTTTACCCTATTCTCCTGATGCTAGCTTCTCTAATGAATCAACTACTTGTATGGGCATTGCTTCATCTGTTTGCACATGTTGTGCCCCTTGGTGTATCTTCTACTACTACGCTTACCTCTCGTGTTTGTGCAGCTCTTTTTCCTTTCGGAGTTTCTCCCTCAGCTCATGCAACTCCTTTTCTACTTCTTCCATTATCTTCTTAAACCTCTGCCTTCATGTGATTCGCTTGTCCTGCTCATGCCTCTTTGCCTCTATAACCATAGTTTCTTACTCTACAGGTGTATCTGCTCGAAACTTGTAGCTTTGCTCCTCCTCCATGTGATTGAAAATATTTCTCTTACCTTTGTCACACACTGGTATGCTTTCCTCTATTACCACTATTGTTACTACTGCTACTGGTGCTCTCCATGATGTTGCGTCATGTTGCTTCGCTAACCACTCCATAGCAAAGCTACCTTGTTTATTGGGTCTAGATAGACTGTAGCAATATATCCACTGGTCCTCCTCGGCCCAATGAAACACCCCGTCGATCAAGTTGAACTGAACTCTCGTGCAGTGATCTTTCACAATGCAATGTGGTTCATATGGATTGTAGCTTTGGGGGTCGAGCGGGTACTTATTCATCTGTTTTGCTTTGACATCCACTTGCTTGATACTCTAGATCTCGTATAACCTAATCCACAATGAAAGAGTAGACCAAGGTGCCTTCTTCTTCCGATGCAGTCTAGCTGTCAATCCTGCCGAGATGTGATATGCTACTTCTGGCATGACAAGTATGTCCAAGGAAAAATTCAGTAGAACATGTGGAGGCTTCTTTGTGGTGAACATTCAGATTAAGGTTCCAGACGGTGAGGCATACCAATTAGCAATGGCTAACAATGCATCAATTGCTTCCTTTGACATGCAGGGTGGATCCTGTTCAAATATCATCTTGTACACAGGGGTGACAAAATGATTGAACAACTGTGTGATTACTCCTCTGAAGCTACTTTCAGACAACAACTTGAAATATGTGTTCACAACAGTCTCCGTCAATGACCATGCCCACTCCAAACCCGGGAACCTCTTTCAGGCATAGACTGCATCTAAGATGTAGGCAAACATGTAAATCTCTACATGCATACCTCCAGGTGATTATCATGCCTTTGTTACTTGTTCCTTCAGCTGATGAGCCAATATGTCAGACCAGTTACATGGTTTTCCTTCTCTATCCACTTGATCTAGTGTGATCACCCAACTCTATGGGAATGTTTTTGTGCTTGCTTGTCCATATAATCGATAAGAAAATATGACTAAGTATAGGTATGCCTTCCTCAATATCTTTGTCTTGTAGATCTAGTTGGGTGTCAACCTGAATCGAGCCGGCTCCTTTACCCAGTTCTTCAAAATGTCTCTAGAATTAGCAATGTTGTTGGGTAAGCTGAATGGAGTCTTCATGATAGTCACGAGCTCAAACATCTGAGACATCTCATCATAATCTCAAGCTCAAAAGGTTGCAAGATTCGTCCCACTGACACTGTTCAAGGTTATCATCTTGGGATCAGTGTGAGAGATGATCTAGTGTATCATGTCCGTGCATGGGAACACGGGGTATATGCATACAATCCGGTACAAGCCGGACTTATGAATGTTCATGTACACTTGACGATCTTCAAGGCCTTCCTCTAAAGTGCTTGCAAATGTTTCATTGACCTCTTGCCACTTCATTTTGATGTCCTTGTATAAATACAATTTTGTATCTTCATAGATTGGCAGACTAGAGGTCACTTGTTCAATTGCTGCCCCAACTGCATTTCCATTAGTGTCCTGTGATCCTGATCTCTAGGAGGCCATTGATCTGGTACTGCTAAGGTTTTGATGAACACATGAAATATCTGGAGTCAAGCAACATGCATGGAAAGAAATCTGTCAACGAGAACCAAGGAAAATTCAGGGAATGACACAACACATACCTGGGAAGCTGATGGGAAAGCTTGTGTAATTTCTTCTAGGAGGCTGGGTTATTGGCTACTAGAACTGCACAAAAGGTAGTCTGGGCTCTTTGGGAGGCAAGACTGGCTATTGGATCTGTGCAATGCACAATCTAGACTGGCTGGTGGCTGTTGGTTATTACGTAATATGTAATTCCAACTAGGAGTGACTGCAGGCTCAGGGACTACATTGCACAATTTTATAGGCTAGCAGTCACTGTCCCTTAGAAATCTGCAAAACATTCCTCAAGGATAGTGCTAGGTATAAATGCACATTTCTGGAGAGGAAGGCAGAGCCTTCCTT
This sequence comes from Pinus taeda, assembly GCA_000404065.3. Lineage (NCBI taxonomy): Eukaryota > Viridiplantae > Streptophyta > Pinopsida > Pinales > Pinaceae > Pinus > Pinus taeda. The sequence goes on along the minus strand of APFE031167016.1, from coordinate 6,017 downwards.
CCTAAGATTGTGCAATTCTGTCTCAGTGAAGGCAGAGTCCAAGCCAAGGTTGGCCTGACTCGCCGCAAGGCAACTGAAAGTAAATAACTCACCGCTAGGAAACTGAAAGAAAATATGACAGTGAATGCATGGCGACGCTAAGTGAAAGAAGAAGTGATTAACAGTGCATGAGAAAATGAATGAACGATTCAACAAATAGATCAACATGCAAGTGGGTGAAGAGATTTACCAAATCGGTGACCATTCATGCAAAACAGTTTCATGCATGCAACAATAGCGAGATAACAACGAAAACTGAAACAAAGCTAGAAAAAGCTAGTATACATGCAAACGACATCAAGTGTTCAAAGAAATCAAGAAAAAAGCAATCACACAAGAAAATACATAAAAAGTGACAGAAATGCTAAAAAAGACAAGTTGAGGCCACTTACCCGTGAATAGCTGAGTCGCATGTGTCAAAGAGTCCTAGATGTGTTGTGGGATGTCATAGCTCCAAGAACGATGTAAATAATGAGCTCTAATGCATCGAATGAATAAGTTTTGATATCATGATGCACATGCCACAAATCTAGGAAAAAGCGAAACTTGGAAGAACATTTCTAAAACAACTTTGTGTGTAACCTTGAATTGCTAAAAATAGCTCCCTCAATCATGGGATGCCTTTTTCATGTTGCCTTTTTCTATTCAGAAAAAGAAAGCTATGCATGCAAGTCAAGTTTCCTTGGTCCCAGGTGGAACTGGTTAACCAAACTACTCATGCATGCAACTAATCAACTACTTGAAGGAAATGCACATTTCTAGCTGGGAGCTAGGCTCACTACCCAGGAGATTTGTGCAATATTTGGGTAGAGCAGTTGATTGCTACACAACGTTGCACAAATTTTGGGCCGACCAGCCCTGCTGTGGAAAATTGTGCAATTTTCACTGTGAGTGTTGACTGGAAGAATTGCACAATTCTTGAGCCCAGTAGGCTGCCAGAAAGGATTGCACAATTTCTGGAGGGAAAGTTGGCTTTGCTCCAGAAATGCACAATTTCTTGGGGAAGTTTCTCAACCTACAACTGAACCAAGTCTGAGTGATTATCCTATGAAGGGAATGCATAAGGCTATGATCGACAGGATGCCTTTGTGTAAGAAAAACACTGAAGCTTGTGTACTTGATGAAGAAATACAAGGTGCTGTGAAAGTTTGGTAGGGAGGTTCCAAAACGAAGCTAAGGAAAAATTTTGGAGGGTGGTTGTAGCTGCTAAAAAAATTTGCGACATACTAGTAGAACTCCAGGTCTCTGAATGGACCTTGTTCGTGAAAAGCAAGTCTAACACCTCTGGAAGTATTGTTCAATTCTCAACTCATCTTGGCTTCACACTATCTTCATTGTAATATGTAGCATCTGTCAAGCTCTTGGTTTATTGACACACATTCCAAGCCAAGGCAAAACAGTTGTTTTGATTGGAGTTGAGGGGTATATTGGTGCACAAGCAATATATTTGTCAGAGTCTTAGTTTCATCTCTGGTGTTGCTCCACTACCAACAAGCCTGGATAGTACCCTAGCGAAGTCTCATAGGAACACAAGCATGGCTCCGTTGCCATCGAGCCTAGCCAATACCCCGGTAGAGTTACTTGCATCACATCCGTGAACAGGAAGCCTTTCTCTTCTTTCACCTTATTCATTTTTCATTTGAATTTTTTCACTTTTCATTTTTTTCATTTTTCAATTTTTCAATTGTGCATAGTACTTATTCATTTTAGAGGCGAAAGAGGGTCCTGACTTATTGAGAGAAAAAGAGGTTGCTATGGAAGAGAAGTAGTTTATTATATCTCTGATGTGCCTATTAAGGTTTCCCCCCCACCTTACTCTACTTGACTAGGCTGACAAGGGTTAACCCAAAAAAACCAACTAGAGAGGGTGACACTAGTTAGCGTGCAAGCATTGTGTTTTCACCAAGGTTCACTTCGAACAATATGTATTTTCCTTCGACGTATCATGGACTAAAAGTAACAAGTTCTTCATACAGAGGCAAGATGATAGATAACCAAGTAGTGATAGTTGTACAAGCCCTCTTGTACTTCACCCAGATCGTTTCAGGAGTCATACATGGTTTCATGTGAAACTAACCTATGAATGAAACATGTGAACTAACAAAACACAAAGCAAGGCAATAGCAGAAGAAAAAGCGAAAGCAAAGCAAGTAAGCAAACAAGAAAACAAATAAACAAACAAACAAAACAAGTAAGAAAATAAGCATGCAAGAAAACTGACTGAAAGCAAACACTACTCCTACTCCTAAACTAATGATGCATGGGCCTAATCACATGAAGTGATATTTCCAATGCAACCACCGACACATTGGTTTCCCCATGTTGGTGAAGGCCTAGTCCACAAAAAACCCAACTGTGTGAACCAACAAGCAAGAAAGATATAACAATAAAGACAACCACACTTCATGTTTCAAAGTTTCCACAAGACATAAGTGAGTGCAAGTGCATGACGAGCAAGCCTTGGACTTATCATAGTGTTGTGTGACACTAAATACAACTTTGGATCATAAGGAAACTATTGACTATGACATGCAAGAAAACGAAAGAAACAAAAATAACATGCGTCATGCACAAGTGTTTGCAATGTAAGATTCCTCCAATGCATTTGTTATGGGATCATCTAGTTCGAGTGGAGGAAGTATGATCTGTGTGTGAGATTGATCTTCAATGCATACAGATGAGTGATGAGGAGCCTTGGGTGTGTTGGATACTTATACCAATAGGTTTCATATTTCATGATTGGCAAATTCAAATACCAAATATGCTCTGCTTTGCTGATACAAATATCACATATTTCCAAGACAAGGCAAGGTGTGTACAAGCCTTCATGTTTACTAAATTTTGATGGATGGTCCAACAGTCTAATCTGGATCATGCCATGTCTCAATTTTCTGTTCTAGAATAGAGAAAGAAGTCTGTCCAAACTGTTAAATCTTGGCAGACCAATAGTTAGGTAGAGAAAACTAAGGCTCCCAACTGCTTAATCTGGGGCCTTGGAAGCAATAAGGGTAGTGATAGATAGGCAATCAAAAGGAAAAGCCAGTGGAAAATAAAAGGCACATAAGGGTCTGCAAGTCCAAGTGCACCCTCCAAGAAGAAACAAAAAATGCTAGGCAAGTAGATGGGTAGGTAGATGGGGTTGCAGAAATGGTGTTCTTTTCAAACTCAATCTTGCTGGTCAATACAAGGAAAGAAACACAATGGAGCATGTCTAACTTCCCTTTTTTCCTTGTTTTACACTCATTACTAACATCCCTTGACCAGTTGTGTTCATGAAAGAAATTCAAGGTTTTATGTTAGTTCTTGTATCCTTTAAGAGCCACATTTCTCATGAAAAATTATTTTCATTTTGATCTACTCCCTAAGCTAAGTTGTTTTCAAATAAACTTAGTGATATCACTCCTCATTCACCCTCTCCCTCCATATTAACCCTTAACTTCTATTATCTAACT
>APFE031167012.1:0-90019 GCA_000404065.3 Pinus taeda | reverse complement strand
AACTACTCAAGTGTTGAGGACAACACTTTTTTTGAAGGAGAGGGGCATGTTGGGTCCCTATAATACTAGTGATTACCTCATTACTATTGTAGTTGTACCCTTATTAATATTGTTGTGCCCCTATTGTCCCCATATTGTTATTATTGTGCCCCATAGAATCTCTCTATTGTTATTTTTGTGGCTTTATATTATTATTGTTAGGTCGGCTGGGTTATACTGTGACTCCTTAGACTCCTATATATAGAAAGGAGGTTTTGTCATTTGAATCATCCAAGAATTGTTCATTTATGTAATGTAAAGGAGGTTGCCCCCTCGAAGAGGCTTAATTCTAAGGCATTGATCTATCTTTTATATCTTTTTCTTGAGCTGGTTTCATAACATATTTTTAGATATTCCATTGTATATGTACATTATGAATACCTCCCTAGTTAAGAGTGAGTGCTATAAAAAGTAATTATGTTTAGTCTTCAATAATGTACTTGAATCATTATGTAATGTACTTGTCAAAAGAATAAAGAAAATAAATTTTATTATTATTGTTATGACTTATTAAAGCATAGGTTTCATGCTTGGGTCACCATGTTTTAGGTCAAAGTCCCCATTGAGGACTTCTAAGATTTATTCTCAATCTATAGGAATATTGTACATTTAAAGAGACTCTTCTTGGATTTTGAATCATGTAAAAGGGTTAAGTATTGAGTCAAATATGAATTATGTAACCTCCATACCATGTCGGCCTGACCCATTCAACCCCAAAAGTAGCCTATAAAAGTAAGCACATTGAATTCATTTGGAGGATCACTCTCTCTTCAAGTTTGAATTCTCTTATTGTTGGGCAGAAGTACAAAGCTCTCTTGTAGGTGGGAAAAGGAGTGAAGTATGTTGCTGGGAAGTAGAAGTGAATGCGAATTTGGGGAAGTCTAAGGAGATAAGTAAAATTTAATTTTTTGAGGTGATCTATCTCTGTTTCATGCTCTGGGTTGGTAGATCAAAGTCTTCCAAGTTGAACTATTGCTGGAAGCTGCCAGTTATCGTAAGTTGCTGCATAGTCGAAGTTACTAGGAAGAGTTCAAACTTCTGGAGGCTAACTTGGTGTGGAGGGAAGGTCTAGTATTGGTCTAGGGTGAAGAGTCTCAAGAAATAATATTTAAAGAAGAATTATCTTGACTAGTTTTTCCCCTCAAGGGGGTTTTTTCCTTAGAATGTTCCTAGATCTGGTGTCTATTGTTTTATGTGATGCTGCTTTTGGTAATTTCTTAACGAACTAAAGAAAGAATATATAAAGAATTGTAATAATAAGAAACATCACAATTAATTATCAAGATCAAGAAACTCTTTACTTTCTTTTTGATTTTCCATTAGGAAGCAAACTCTAATTTCATCGCATGGAAGGATCATATGGAGGTGGTATTGGAGGAAAATGGATTGCTAGAATACATCAAGAGAGATGTTGCAAAACTGCTGGAATGTAATGCCTAGAACCATGCTCAGTGGAAGAAATATGTAGCAAAGGAAAGGAGAATAATATTGGAGGGAGTATGGGACAAAATTGTCACTAATATCCATGGGAAAAAAAATTCCTTATGAAATGTGGCAGGAACAAACAAATATGTTCCAAAATAGTAGTGACCACAACAAGTTTGAACTCAATGATAAACTTTGAAATATAAAGATCCAGAAGAATGACACTATTCAGAAGTATTTGAGTAGGTTCACAAAAGTTCGTGATGAGCTTGTAGGAGTTGGTGTTACTATTTTAGATGATGATTTGGTAATCCTATCCCTTCTAGGCCTTCCCAAGAGCTAACATAGCTACCAATAATCGGTGAACGGGAGGGAGAAATTACCAAATTAGGAATGCTTATGGTCCGATTTGGTAGAAGAGGAAATAAAGAGGAATACCAGAGATGGAACTTCATCCAAGGGCGAGGATTAAGAAAAATTTATATTGGTTGTAAAGGGAAAGAAGGGAAAAGGAAAGAAATATCAAACCAAACCAGAATCCATTTTCCATGATGTTAGTGAACTTTGGCATGAAACAATTGTCCATTTTCATCATGGCTCCTTGAATATTATGAAACAAATAACCACTAGCCTCCCCAAAGGATCACTTGAGAAGAAGGATGTACTTTGGGGAAGTACAAAAAATCCACATTCCATAATCGTGACAACAAGGCACATGAAATCCTAGAAAGGATCCACTCTGATGTCTGTGGACCTTTCTCGACAACCTCCACTATCAAACACAAATATTTTGTCATTTTTATTTATGACTTCTCATGGAAGTGCTCGATATTCTTCGTGTGAAAGAAAGAAGAGACATTCTCCAAGTTCGTAGAATTCAAGGCACTTGTTGAGAAAGAAACTGATAAGAAGGTGAAATATCTCAAGAATGATAATGGAGGTGAGTATGTGTTGAATGAATTTAAAAATTAATACATGAAAGAAGGCATTCAACGAGAGTTGACAACACCCCACAATCCACAATAGAATGGGGTGGCTAAGAGAAAGAACCATAGCATTGTGAGAGAAGCGAGGGAAATGTTGCATGACCAAGGCCTACCTATGCATTTGTGGTTTGAATTATGCAACGCAACAGTCTATTTGTAGAACTAGAGTCCTCATTGGATTATGGGCATGATTACACTGGAGGAGGATTCCTTGGGGAGAATGTTTGATGTGTCACACTTCAAGATTTTTGGAGCCCCTGTTTACTTTCATGTCTCCAAATAATCAAGGAAGAAACTCGATCCAACAATAGAATTTGGGGTATTTCTGGGTTACACAGAAACTCCCACAAACTCCGGGTGTAGTTGTCATCCCTCAAAATCACATTTGTGTGAAGGGATGTAAAATATGATCAGGAGAAAGCGATGTGGTGATCTCTTGAGAGGGATCATCAAATTCCACCAGAATAGGAGATTTTATCTCCAAAGGAGAGCCTCAGGAAGTTGTGGAGAAACCACAAGTAGAGGAGAAAAGAGTGGAGATAGAAACTCAAGTAGAAACATCTAGAGAAGGCAGGAAAATAACCAAGGAAATCGATATACTTGTGCAATATGCGAGGGATAATGTAGGAGCTCCTTCAAATTTTCACAGGTAAATAAGGTCACCTAATTAGTACAATGGCGACATGGCTCTAATGACTAAGCTTGAGTGACTAATCCATTCTCTTTCAAGGAAGTAGTAGAGAAACCTATATGGGTTGATGTAATGGTGGAGGAATACAAATCCATTGTAAAGAAAAATGTTTGGGAAGTGGTCCCAAGACTAGTAGATAAATCGGTTGTGGGTTCAATATGGACCTTTAAGGATAAGAAGACAACAAACAAAAATATAGAAAAGTATAATTCTCTATTTGTGGCCAAGGGGTACTCTAAAGTTTAGGGAATTGACTATGAGGAGACCTTTGCTCCTGTAGCAAGGTAGTGATCCATTGGATCAATTCTTACACTCGTTGTGTAGATGCAGTGGAAGATATACCAAATGGATGTAAAAACAACCTTCCTCAATGGATATATTGAGGAGGATGCGTACATAAAGAAACCATAAGGTTTTGAGACATTTGATCAAGAGTGTCATGAGTGTAGACTCAAGTGAGCGTTGTAAAGTCTCAAACAAGCACCCCATGCTTGGTATATCAGGATCGACAACTATCTCACTGGTTTGGGATTCACCAAAATTAAAGGATGAAAACCTATATCATATCTTGGTAGAAGGTAAATTTCTTATTATTATCTTATATGTTGATGAATTGATTTTAACTGGTGATGAGAAGTTGATCAGATCTTGCAAGGAGGACCTGACAAGGGAATTTGAAATGAAGTACACCAGTCTCATGCACTACTTCCTTGGGTTGGAAGTATGTCAAGGTGATGAGGAGCTATTTGTGTCTCAAGGCAATTATGAAAATGAGATAATAAAAATATTCAACATGGAGAGTTTCAAACCCATGGAGACACCTCTAGTGACCAACTAGAGGAAGGAGGATGGCACTTCAAGTGAGGAAGTGGATACTACCATTTATCGACAACTAGTGGGTTCACTGATGTATCTTGTGAACACACGACCAAATATGTGCTATGTAGTCAACCAGCTAAGCCAAGATATGTTTAGGCCAACTAAATTATATTGGAAGGCAACTAAACATGTTTTATAGTAACTCAAAGGCACCACCTAGTTTGGAATATAGTACAAACAAATAGAGGGAGTGAAACTGTGTGGTTTCACAGATGCAAATTTGGCAGGGATTCCATCAAAATGAAAGAGCATATCAATGGATTTCTCAATGTGTGGTCCAAAGATATTTCCTTGTACAACAGGAAGCAAAAATTTGTAGCGCTCAGCTCAGTAGAAGCATAATACATAATTGCAAGTCAAGTAGCGTGTGAGATGATCTTGATGAGAAAGTTACTTTTTGGACTGTTTGGTCAGATAATGGATCCAATTTTTATCTATTATGATAATCATATTTGCATTAATATCCTTGAAAGTCTTGTATTTCAGAATCGATCCAAGCATATAGATATTCAGTATCACCATTTACAGGACTGTGTGCAGAGGCAAATAATGTTGCTACAATACATTTCAACAAAGAAAAAAGATACTGACATTTTGACAAAGGCCTTAGGAAGTTCGAGTTCCATAGATGCAGGATAGAAGTGGTTGATAATCCCTTTCTTGCTAAGAGGTAGTGTTGAAAAATGCAGCAAGAAATTCTCAATTTGATTTTGCTTGATTAAATTGAGAAATTTCGATTTTCCACATCAACAAACAACTTGGATACAGTTAACTTGTGTGACATGGCTTGTGTCACCCAATTTACCCAGTAAATTCTAGTTGGAGGAGTTGGAGTTCAATTAAGCATGTGTGATTGCTAATTTGTAGCAATTAAGGTCAATTATTTCAAGTTATTTTCAGTTTAACTAGTTCCAACTGTTGGAGGAACTAGTGGAGGGTTAGTTGTGCAATGGGACTTTAGTCAAACTTAGTGATCATCCAATAAATTGATAAATCAACCCAAAATAGCTAGTGCATGAAAATAAATTGAGTTTTCTAGTTGCGGTGGAGATTCCAAGGCAATGTAACATCAATTGTATACTATTCTTGAGTGTATAAGTGTTCCATGCACTTAGATGATTTACCTTGGGAATTGCACAATCCATTTTGGAGAAATTCCTAAATAATAGGGGCCTAATTTCTCAATGAATTGTGTAAGGAAATATGGGCTCAAGCAGAGGAAGAAATTGACTAATTCCGGGTTAGAGCTTCTCGTTGAGAAAATAGATAGGTTATTCACTTATAGGTTGCACTCAATTTATCAAAGCAATTGCAATGCATATCTATTCATCATATTAATGCAGGCAAACATTGGATTTTTTAGCATATTGCTTTCCTTAGAAAAAATATTGTGTGCATGTGTGTTATTTCTCATTGCATGTTTGTGATTGATGTTCTAAATTGTGATTTTAATTCTGTGGAGTAGTAGTGTATTCCTTTGCCTTGCAATTTTTATTAAAGCTTCATGATAAGTTACAAATCTACACCATAATTTCTACTAGACTTCTTCCATTTTTCACTATCTGCATTATCCATTGCTTCCTGATAATAAGAGGATTCCCCATCCTTAGTAATAAAAGTTATATATAAAGAAGAATATTCATACCTCTTGGATGTTCTTATTTCCCTTATAGACCTCCTAAGAGTGACTGGTTGTTGAACATCCTTTATATCATCTTCACCTTTTCTTCAGAAGTTTCATCTTCCTTTCGACTTCCGAAAAGGGTTGAGTCTCCAACTGAATTTTTTGATTCAACGATACCTTTTCATGTTCAATTGTTTCAATATTTGATTTTAGAAGATAAGATTCATCAAACATTACATCTCTACTAATGATGTTATAATGCATAGAAGGATTTCACAACTTGTATCCTTTCACAACATCATTATGCCCAATGAAGACATAACATTTTTCTTTTGTCTCTAACTTAGAACATTGGTTCTTTGGAATAAGAAAATAGGCATTAGAAAAAAAACCTGAGTATGAATAAACACAAGACTGACCCAACCAAACTTCTTCGGTAATTTTACAATTAATAGCAACTCAAAGAGGTTTGTTTACCAAATAATGAGAAATGGATATTGCTTCTACTCACAACTCCTTCTGTAGATTAGCATTGTTGATCATGCTTCTAGATATTTCCATAAGATTATTTTTTCATACGGCCAACAATTCCATTTTTTTGAGGAGTATATACGAAAATTTTGTGTCTAACAATCCCTTCATTCTTGCAATACTATTCAAATTCTAAAGAAGTAATTTCACTGAAATTATCACTTCTTAAATATTTAATTGAATTCCATATTTTCTTTTCCACCATAAATTTAAACTATTTAAAAACATTAAATAAATCAACCTTTATTTTTAACATATAAACCAAAACTCTTATGGAGTAGTAATCAATAGATGTTAAAAAATAGGATACACATCCATAAGACACTATAGGAGATGGTCCCTAGAGAAGATAATCAATATAATCCAAAAATCCTTTATTAATGTAACTACCAGTTTTAAATTTGTGTCTACATTGTTTTCCATATACATAGTGTTTGCAAAAATCTAAACTCAATGATTTCAAATTAGGAAGTAGTGTGTGATTCATCATTACAAGAAGGACCTTCTCGCTCATGTGACCCAGTCCCTGAAGCCACATGTGAGTTTTTCTCTTGCCTCCTTAGATACAGTTGCTTCCTCATTGAATTAAGTACATCCTTTGAGTCTATAAAGTTTTCTAATCTTCTCTTCCTTCATAGTGACCTGAGCACCCTATGAAGCTCTCAACACTCCACTTTGACCTCTGAGTCCAATACTCCCAAAGAACTCAAATTCTTATTCAACTGAGGTACATGTCTAACATCAGTCAATGTTCTAATCGTACCTTTATTAATTTTGTTTCTGACATTTCACACCCCAACATTTTGAAAAGATACATTATTACCCATAAATACAAAAATTCCATTCATAGCTTGATATGAAGTGGACCAATTTCTATGCGGATTCGTATTATGAGAAGCACCAAAATCCAATAACCAATCTTTAAAATTCTAATCAGAATTTCTCATAGATAAAAAATCATCTATCATATCTGATTCAACAAACAAAACCTCATCTATCATACCTTACTCAACTTGATTTCCTTCTTTAATTTTTCACTTGACTCTTGTCTTTTCCAGCAATCCTTCTTGAGATGCTTTGTTTTGTTTCAAAAACAACATTTGGCTTTATAATTATTTTCTTTTGACTTTGATTTGGGAGAACTTATTTGTTTTTCTCCTCTCTCCCTAGACCCACCTCTGGCTACCATAGTTTTTGGCGTGGAAGTTTCAATGTTAGACTTCCTTTGTAATTCTCTATATAATAGAGCTCCCACAACAAAATCAAATTCTAGGGATTCAATTGTTCTAAAACTGATAGAAGTTACAAATGGTCCCAAGACTTGGGGAAGGATAATAAGAAAGTAATTAATTTATCTTCTTCTTTAAATTTTACCACCATAGTAGCCAACTAAAAAATATGGGTCTTAAATACATTTAGGTGATTTGCAATTTTAGTTCCTTATTTCATCTAGAGGCTATACAACTACCTCTTGAAGTAAATTATGTTGGTTAGAGACTTGGTCATGTATAATGTTTGCAATTTACCCCACAAACTTGTTGTTGATGTTTATTCAACAATGTTGAAGGGACCATCATCTGTAGGCACAACCTAATGGTACTAAGAGCTTAGCATCCAACTCCTCCCATTCCAAATATGTCATGCCAACATGTCTCTTTCTTACCCCATCTAATGCTTTGTGCGTGATCCAAGTGGATATTGGTGGCAACCTGCCTATTCCATATAGACCTCCAGTCAGTTTAATCATTTTCCTTGATTATAGAACCATTTATTATTTTTAGTAGTTTTTTTAGGTCCTCAACTTCCGAAGCTGCATTGACCCCCTAAATGATGTTTTTTTTAGGTCCGTGGTAGGCTCATAGCTATAGGTAGGGGTTTGCCACAAATCTTATAGTAATCAAAGTTATTTTTCCAATGAGGTATTGTATGCACCAAGAAAATATTATATGGCCAAGTTACGACCCCAGGAAGTTGGCTTTCAAGTAACCCCAACGGGGCCCATAAACTCTTGGCAATCCATCTCTTGGGTTTAGGTTTTGGTTATTTAGGGTTTCCCTTTATTGTTCAATAATAAAAATGGCATTGAGCCTCATTGTAACACAGTTTAGAGGCATGTAGCCACCACATCGCTTCTTAGAGATATGCTACCATCACCCAAGATAGTTTATTTACATTCTCCATGTAAGCATATTTCAATTATTTGATGTTAATGAAATGAAGTTTTATTTCTAACACATCACTCTGTTTATGTTTATATCTATGTTCTATTATGTCCTTGCATAATTCTACGTCAGTGTTATCAGAGTGGTCTGCTCTTTCTCTATTTTTCTTTGCATGTCCCCAACGAGGTCAGGGTATAAGGAGTTAGGGCTCAAAATGGTTGAACCTTTTAATACCACCATCACAAACCTCGACGACCTCCCATGGTGGAAGAAAATAAATACGAGGGAGAAGGTGTTATGCAACCAACTCACAAATAAATAGATCAACGACTTAAAAATTATCCTCTTTAAGGGGTAAATCTCCTTTACATTACATAAATGAAGAATTCTTGGATGATACAAATGACAAGACCTCATTTTTATATATAGGAGTGTAATGGGTTACAATATAATTATAGCCTACGTAGCAATAATAATGTAAAGGCACAACATTAACAGTAGTGGGTTTCTATGGGGCACAACAATAACAATATGGGGCCTACATGGGAAGAAAAATAACAATAAGGGGGATACACTAGTATTATAGGGACCTAACACGCCCCTCTCCTTCAAAACAATGTTGTCTTGAATGTTTGAGTAGTGATGGATGCTTCTACTTAAAATTCTCATCCTCTCATGTGGAATCTTCAACAGGTAAATTCTTCCACTTAATGAAATACTCCGAAATTGTTAAATTCCATAGTTGTTGAGTTCTTGTTTCTGTGACTGCTTCAGGATCAAATATGATTTTTCCTTCTTCATCAAGTTTTGGACACACTATTTGAACTAGAATATTGTCACCTATAACCTTCTTTAAGCATGCAACATGGAAAACTGGGTGTACTCAGGAAGATGCAAGCAACTCCAATTTGTATGCCATAGTACCAATCTTTGCAATGCCTTGTAAGGACCGTAGTACTTGAGTGATAATTTATTATCCTTCTTAGCTTGCTTGAGAGACATTTGTTTGTATGGTTGTAGCCTTAAAAATACCCAGTCACCTACATCAAAAAATATTTCACTGCGATGTTGATATGTCTGTTGTTTCATTCAATTCTGTGCTAGAGTGAGGATATTCTTTAAGAGTTATCTTTATGCAACTAACTCATAAATAGATAGATCAAATAATTAAAAATTGTCCTCTTCGAGGGGGAAACCTCCTTTACATTATATAAATGATAAATTCTTGGATGATACAAATGACAAGGTCTCCTTTGTATATATAGGAGTCTAAGGGGTCATAATATAATTTAAGCCTACATAAAAATAATAATGTAAGGGCACAACATTAACAATAGTGGGCTTATATGGGGCACAACAATAACAATATGGGGGTTACATGGGAACAACAATAACAATAATGGGGGTGCACTAGTATTATAGGGACCTAATAGTAGGAGATCCTTTCAAAATATTTCTCGAAGAAGCCCTCGATCAAAAAAGGAATTTGATGATGGACAACTTTGCCTAGATCCTTCGGAGGCTACCCATTGGAAACACATCTACATCCAACAACCACTTTGGAGGCACCAACTCCTTTCAAGATACAAGTCAACTTTGATATCCCTATATTTGAACGCCAGATAGATGCAAACGTCCTAGATAGATGGTTAAATATGTTGGAAGGATATTTTTTGGTTCATGACTTTTCCAATCGGGAAAATATTACTTTTTCACTCATCAAAGTCGGCCCCCATGTCAAGGACTGATGGAAAACCTATTGTGAAAATAAGGATGAGAGGGAAACCTCACTTTTTTCAGCCGCATCCACTTGGAATTATTTTCAAGACACCATCAAGGAACAATGTTACCTTGTCGAGAGCTATGAAGATAAATACATAAAGTGGACCATGCTACAGCAGGGAAGGGACCAAGACATGCTAGAGTTCATAAATAATTTTCATACCCTTCGCACAAATTTTGGTATCAAGGATTCTGAGTGGAATTTTGTACTCAAGTACCGTGATTGTCTACATAAGTACAACAAAGATCAGATGGAATTCTTGGAAATATCTTCTCTTGGCAGTGCCTATCAATAAACTGTCACGATTGAGCATAAATTTAAACAAAAGAAGCAAGACTTTAGATCTGCAAATCTGAAGCAAGGGAAAGGTGCCCCTAAACCAGATAATAAAGGAAAAATCCAAGGCAGGGTGACCTAGGGCAAACTTTAAAAGCTACAAGAAAAGAACAACATCACAAAGAAAAAGAATGAGACAGGAAAATGGTGTGAGTTCCATAAGAGCTCCACTCACAACACAAGTTAGTTTTGAGCTAAGAAGTTACTGGTGGCTGAGTTGAAGGCTTTCGAATTAGATGCATGTTCTGAATTTGAGTCATAACCTGACAAGGGGAATGACAAGGGAAGAAAATTATTAATGCAGAGCCCAGTGCCACCATTGCCACCACCAAGATCTAGAAGATTAAGCCCAAAGATCTAGAGGAGGGGGAGTGGCCCTTCCACTCGTAGATGTGGGTGAAGGGTTCTCTACTATAGTTCATTTTTAACAATGGAAGCCAAAAAACCCTAATTTCAGAAAAGGTCATGAAGCAGTTAGGTCTACTGACCACACCACACCCAAAACTACACACTGTCAGGTGGCTTCACCAAGGACGAGATCTCTGCGTCAGCCAATAGTGTTGCCTTTCCTACAACATCAAGCCCTTCACATATTAGGTATTGTGTGATGTTTCTCCCCTTAAATTTTTTTATTTACGATTAGGCCAACCATACTTGTGGAAGAGTCATGATATGCATAAGACTAGGCCTTGAACTATTATTATTACTCTGGGCAATAAGTTATATAGGATACTAGAGGTAGCACAGACTAACATCGTCTCTTTGATCTCTATGAAGCAATGCAATAAGATCATTTCCCAGACTGGGAAATTTGTCTTCCTTATGATTTGCCCTTAAGGAAATACTAATATTGTGGCCACATCCACGACTACCATACATGACTCCTTCGCACAACAACAATAGATGGACAAGGTCATGGAGGAGTATATGGACATCTTCGCCTCACCCACAGAGGTATCCGTACACTGTCAGGTCAAGCACTCCATCAATTTGACCCCTAGCACGTCACTACCCAAAGGATTGGTCTATCAGTGCTCTATTATGGAGAACAATGAAATCAAGAGGCAAGTTCAGGAGGTTTTGTGAAAAGGGCACATTAGGTTAAGTTCATCACCCTGTGGGAATGTGAATGTGTTGGTATAGAAGAAGGATGGGATATAGAGAATCGTTATTGACTATCAGGCACTGAATAAGATAATTTTCCATAATAGGTATCCAATCCCATAAATTGATGACCTTCTGGACCAGCTCAAGGGGGCCAGATATTTCAGCAAGACTGACTTGAAGTCCAGTTATCACTAGGTACCAATCGAACCCTCTGATGTATGGAAGACTGCATTCAAATCCAAGTAGGCCCTTTTCGAATGGTTGGTCATGGCTTTTGCGTTGACGAATTGTGCCACAACCTTCATGAAACTGATGGATGAAATATTGTGACCATTCACCAACTCATTCGTGGTAGTGTACCTGGACGACATCTTGATCTTTAGCCAAAGTTAGGAAGAGCACATACACCATATCTGACAAGTCCTCCAAACCCTACGATAACACAAATTGTGTGTCAATTTAGAGAAATATACTTTTGGTATGACCTAGGTTCAATATCTGGGGTACATCATTGATGAGCGAGGAGTGCATGTGGACCCAACCAATGTACACGTTATTCATGATTGGCCAGCCCCAACAACTCTTAAAGAGCTCTGTGGCTTTTTGGGTCTTGCTAATTTCTATCATAGGTTCATGTTGGGATTCTCTCATATCGCTTGGCCTTTGAATCAATTTACCAAGGGTGGACCGAAAGCAAAGTTATTTTGGTCTGAATATCAACATAAGTAATTTTTCTAGTTGAAGCATCACCTTTACTCTACATCAATGTTCACATTACCAAACCTACAACAACCATTTGAAATTGAGACATACGCCTCCAACTATGCTATTGATGCAGATCATACCCAGTAGGGGCATCCTGTGGCATATCACAATGAGACACTTTCAGATACAGTCCAAAAGTATCCCATTTATGACAAAGAGATGTATTCCATTGTTTAGGCATACTGAAAATGGAAGAATTACATTATGGGGAAGGAAATGGTCATCTACACATACCACCAACCCCTGCAGTTCATATAGACAGAAGGAAAGTTGTAGAACAATTGCCATTAGAAATGGTCCACATATCTGTAATAATTCCATTTGAACACCAAGTACAAGAAGGGAAACACTAATAAAGCTACAGACTATCTCAATCGACCACTGGTTATGGCGCTGACCACCGTTCTTGACTCTTCTGGACACAAGAATTCAGGGTGGCTGCATCTTTACAAGAGCGATCTAGAATTTGACAAAAAATACCACATGCTCCTGGAAGGTAAGCAATTTTGAATTTTTCACCTCTAGGGCACACTATTATGCTAGCTAGGATACCTCTGTGTGCCTTCAAGTGAGCGTGACAAGATGATTTGGGAGGCACACTACAGTAGGGTCACTAGACATTTTGGAGTAGAGAAAAAAGTGGTAGTGTTGTAGAAGTATTTTTATTGGCCAAACCTTTAACAAGATGCTGGGAAGTGCATCAGATCTTGCACTGCCTGAGGCATTTCAAAACCGATAATCAAGAAGAAAGGCTTATATACTCATTTTCCTACTACTAGTAGACCTTATGAATCCATCTCCATGGATTACATGTCAGGCCTTCCTTCTACTAAGCATGGAAATGAATACATTTTTGTGGTCATCGACAGATTCTCTAAGATGGCCATTATGATGACCTACAAGAAGAGTATCATATCAGAAGACACTGCTAAGCTCTTCTTTGAATGAGTGTCAGTAATCTTTGGGATCCCAGAGTCCACTGTCTCAGATCGGGACAATAGGTTCTTGATTAAATTTTGGTCAAGCCTTTGGTCGATGCTAGATACCAAAGTCACTAAGTCCACAACCTTCCACCCCCAAACTGATGGCCAAACATAGGTCATCAAGAAGATGATCATGCATATTTTCCCCATGTACAACTCAAAGCATCCACAGAAATTGGATCGAAGCCTCCCCTATGTCCCACATAGCTACAACAAGGCTCTCCATATCTCAATGGGCCATAGTCCCTTTCAGGTGGTGTTGGGATTCCAGCCACTATGTCCCATTGATGTGACCATACCGTTTGCAACTACTCAGGAAGATTCAACTCATGTATAGTCTGAAGCTGACAGGGATAAAAACTTCATTAATTGAATTCATCACATCTTCTGGTAGGTCCATAACATATTGGACATATTCAATGTTAAGCACAAGTAGTGTCATGATCAACATTAAGTGCCACACAAGTTTTTGTTCGACGACAAAGTTTGGTTACATTTGCAGAAGGAGCACCTCGCTGGTCCCCATCGAAAGCTTCTCTCACTCCAATATGGACCATACACCATCACCAAGGTTGTATGGGACAATTCCTTCAAGCTCAACATTCCACTGTTCCTTGGCTTGCACCCAGTATTCAATGTGAACCTACTGCGACCATACCTTCACCCATTGTTGGACACATCCAATGTTGTTGAGCAACTAACATCAACATAGCTCAACCTAAGATGCATTGAATAGGCCACAACTGATAGGATCATGGAAACAAATATTAAGAACACTCACCAGCAGAGGATCCAACTATATTGAATTGTCAAAGTAGGCCAACTCCTTCACCAGGGCAAGTGGTCCATTAGGGAGCAGGTTTAACAGAAATTTCCTCGCCTCATGGAGAATCTTCATGCAATGGGGACCATTGCTTCATAAGGTGGCGGGGGGGGGAGGGGGGGTTGATCCATATGGATATTGGTGGCCACCCACCTATTCCACCTAGACCTTCGGTTAGTTTCGTCAATTTCCTTTATTATAGTAGCATTTACTATTTTTAGAGTTTTTCAGGTCCTGAACTTTCGAAGCTATTTTGACTCCCTAAACAACATTTTTTTTTAGGTTTGTAGCAGGCACATAGCTATAGGGAAGGGCGTGCCACAAATCCTTTAGTACTTAGAGTGATATTTCCAAGGAGGTATCATATGTGCCATTGAAGATCACATGACCAAGTTACGACCTTAGGAAGTTGGCTACCCAACTAACCCCAACAAGGCCCACAAACTCTTGGAATTCGATCTCCTGGGATTAGGGTTTCCCTTTATTGTTCAATAATAATAAATCCCTTGAGCCTCATTGTAACACATTTTAGAAGCATGTAGCCTCCATATCTCTTCTTAGAGATAAGCTACCATCACTCGAGATAGTTTATTTCCATTCTGTATATAAGCATATTTCAGTGATTTGAGGTTAATGACATGAAGTTTTATTTCTTCTGCATTTCTATGTTATGTTTATATCTGTGTTCTATTGCATTCCTATATAAGTATGTATCAGTGCAATCCTTATTGCACAAGAAATTCTCATACCTTTCTGCAATGAAAAATTATTTTAGCTAGTGAATTTATCCATCTCAAACTTGGCATTCATCATATTTTCCATTTTCTCTTTTACACAGGCTCCTTTTTAAAAAATAAATTACTCGGTTCTTTCAAAGTTTTGATTTGAGTTATTTAACTAGTGTTTTTTTAAATGATTTATTTCAGAATTTAACGGTTGCACACTTTTTATTTATTTTTTAATTGAATTTGTTGTTAATTCCTTCTTCCCATGGAAATTATGTTATTCAAAAAGCTACTTCCTTTTAAAAAACAAAAGGATTTTTTTCTTCCATTAGAAACTCTTTAGAGATACCATATTAAAATTGAATTCTTCTAGGGTTTTTTCTTTAAATAGAAAATTACTTGACTAGGGTTTTTGTGGAGACTCAACAAAACTGTGACTTTTCTTCCATTCAGATCCCAAGAAAAAAGGAGACCTTTCTTTCACCAGATTGACTCACAACTTTCTTGCTTCAATTTATCATTATTGTTTCTGGCTACGTTTTTTTTTTCTCATTGGCTACAACTTTACTTCTGTGGCTCAACAAACATGGCTTTAAATTCTTTTGCAGCGGGTCCAAACTAAGAAAATGGCAGATTCCTTGGCGGCTAGAACTAAAATGGTAGTGGCCTTTCTCTACGCATGAGTTTCCCTTTGTCGGCCAGAAAAAAAGGTAGCAGTATCCACACAAGATTCCCTTTGGTTGTGACCTTTCTCTACGCATAATATGATAGTGTCTAGGACATATACTCTTTTCACAATCTGAATCTTTTCATCACAAAAACATTTTTCACGTAGAATCACCATATGACTTTTCTCTAGTTTCTCATGGTCAGAGGAGACTTATAACTTGCCTGAATTTTCCTTGGTGCTCATGGCTTCACTTTCCCATGCCTTTCTTTGGCAACGATCAATTTTTTTTTATCTCACAACCTTCCACAACCATGTGGCTTAGATACCACATGTTGGTATTTTGAGCCCATAATTAATTAAACAAGAAAGAAAAATATGCACAAGACATGAAACTAAATGCATACACATAAAACACAAATTTCACATGGTAAAACCTTGACAGTGTGTCAAGGAAACCTCCACAGGTCAAGGGATTGGACTTCTTTATTATTCAAGGTCAACAATGACTCTCCGACAATAGAACAAGCCTCTCAAGAAACACCATTTTAATAGAAAGACATCGTTACATAACTTCCTATCATTATACAACTATCTAATTAATGTTAAAAACATATTGACATAATCATTGATGTCATTCTTAAAATCAAGATTAATAAAAGCATTAACTTTGAATCTATGTGAATTTCTTTTTAAGGTAGGAATCAAGTGAAACTAGACAACTCAATGGAAACCAATAAAATTTTGTTAATGAAAATAATGTTAAACATAAACACAAATTGGGATACCTTGTAATCGTATATCTTGAATGATGATTTTAGAATTTTTTTACTTGTAGATTCAACAAATTATGTGACATGCTAAAAATAAGACAACAATCTACTCTACTCTTCAACTAAAACTAAAATTGATCGATGAAAACAATAAGCTGAAAATGAATAATATCAATCACACATAACACAACATTTCTCTAGGGAATGAAACTACTAAAAAACCTGACTATCTATATTGCATTAACTAGAAGATATAAGAAGAAAATACAATTCTGTTCAACTTGAACAATTCCTGCACAAGTACAATATTTCTCTCTGCCTCACAAATCAACTCAAGCTAACACTTAGCCAATTCCGCTGCCTGCCAAGCCCCTAATTCCTTGCGCAATTACTGAGATAATTAATCCATATTTAATTGGGAAATTCCCCACTCATAACTGTACAATCCATCCATAGGCCCTCAACTGATTGCATGCACCATATGTACAACTCAGAAAATTATAAAACTGATAATACACCGTCGTTGAACTCTAATCTCAACTAGGTCTTACTCTGAATTGACATGCATGAGTTATTTATGAGTGAATATTCAATTAACTAGTGTGGAAGTGAGGATGCACTGGTGCCTGTCTACACTACTAGACCTCCTACTAGTTCCTCCAACAATTAGAACTAGTTTAACTGACTATAACTCAGTTAGACTGAGTTAAGTAATTACAACTCAAAATAACTCAACCTGGACCCCTAAAATTTAGGAATCACTCTACATGACTCTAGATAGACTTCTAACTCGAATTTTCTAAGCCAACTAAGTCAATTTAACTTAGTTAAATTTTACAAGTTTATATGATAATACAATTTTGATTTAATTCACAATTTAATTCAAGGACAAATTAGATTGGAATTTCTTGTTGCTGTTTTTAACACTCCCTCTTAAGAAGAAAGGGCTTGTTAGCTACCCCAATCTTGTCTCTGTGAAACTTGAATTTTCATCTTGACAAAGCCTTTGTCAAAATATTTACATCTTTCTCCTCTGTGGGAATGTACTCCAACAACTTAATTCTCCTTTGCACACAATCTTGAAGATGATGATATCGAATATCAATATGCTTGGACTGATCATGAAAAAATGGATTTTCGGAGAGTTTGATACAAATCTGATTGTGAGAGTAAATCATAGTTGGATCCATATGCTGACCAAACAAACTAACAAGAATTTTCCTCATATAAATAGCCTCACAAGTTGTTTGACTAGCAACCATGTACTTTGCTTCTATTGAGCTAAGTGCAACTGATCTCTATTTATTGTTGTACCAAGATGTAGTTGTTGACCCAATACTGAAGATCCCACTTTCTCGTCGGATGTAATCTCTGCCTAATTTGCATCGGTGAAGCCTTGAAGCTTCATGCCCTCTCTCTGTCTGTAGCATAATCCATACTGAGTGGTGCCTCAGAGGTATCTCAACACATGGTTGGATGACTTCCAATATAGCTTGGTCAGATTGACCATCACCTGACTGAGTTGGTTAACTACATAACACATGTCCGGTTGTGTGTTTACCAAATACATGAGTGATACCACAAGCTGTTTATAAATAATAACCTCCACTAATTCACTGGAAATAGCATCCTCCATCCTCCAATTACCTGCTATAGGAGTATCTATGGGTTTATTTCTCTCCATGTGGAACATCCTAAGTATCTCGTTGACATACTTTCCCTAAGAGACAAACATTTATTCATCACCTTCTCATACTTGCATACCCAGAAAGTAGTGCATGAGCCCCAAGTCCTTCATTTTGAACTCTCTTGCAAGATCCTCTTTGAAAGACTTGATCAACTTACCATCACTTGTGAGAATCAAATCATCGACATATAAAACAATAATCAACAATTTACCTTCAACCACAATATGGTAAAGGTTTGCATCTGCTTCACTTTTGGTGAAGCCCAACCTAGTGAAATAGTTATCGATCCTGATGTACTAAGTATAGGGTGCTTGTTTCAATCCATACATTTCTCGCTTGAGTCGGAAAAAATGTGACTCTTTGTCAAAGGTCTCAAATCCTTCAGGATGCTCAATATACACCTCTTCCTCAGTCATGTTGTTGAGGAGTGTTGTATTTACATCCATCTGATGTATCTTCCATCGCATCTGTGCTGACAGTGCTAGAATGGATCTAATTGATGAGAACCTTACAACAAGAGCAAAATTCTCATCGTAATCAATCCCCTCCACTTGATAAAATCCTTCTGCCTTGTATTTCTCCACACTACCATCCGCTGCTTGCTTTACCTTGTAAAGCCATCTGAAACACACCAGTTAATTGTCTGTCAGTCTTGGGACCACATCTAAAACATTGTTCTTGATAATGGAGTCATACTCCTCAACCATGGCATCAACCCAAACTCGTTGTTGCACTACTTCCTTAAAATAGGATGGCTCAATATCTACACTAACACGCATAAGAGCCATGTAGCCAGTGTATCCCTTCAGTGACCTCCTTTGCCTACACTATGATGTGGGTGCTCCCACATTCTCTCTAGCTTCATGCAATAACCTGTCAAATTCTCTGGTGCTCTTTCCCCCATCTCTGGAAGACTCTGCATGAGTGGGTGTCTCCACTCCCTGATCCTCTACATGTGGCTGCTCCACATCATCACAAGGTTCCTCCTTAGGAGCTAAAATATCCTCAATTGCATGCAGCTAAAGCTCCCTCTTAAGGGAACATCTCATGGCCTTCTCTTCATCTAATTTTCCATCTTTACGAACCACTATCATCATGTTAGTAGGAAGGTACACTCGATAGTTGTGAGGTGTATCAATGTACCCCTCAAATATGCCCAACTTTGTTGTTGGATCAAACTTTTTCCATGCATATTTGGTTACATGGAAGTAGATTGATGAACTAAGAATCCCAAAGTGTCACACACCTGGTTTCTTCCTTGAAAAATCTTCTGGTACACTCATCCGAAGAATTCGATGAGGGCTTCTTCTCTGCAAATAAATAGTGGTGCTGCATGATTTAGCCCACAAGTGTAGTGGTAGGCCCTGATCATTCATCCACCCCATTCTATTGTGGGTTATGAGTTGCTATCAACTCTTGTCGAATACCTTCTGATGTATAGAAGTTTTTAAACTCATTCAACACATACTCTCCATTGTTATCGCTCATGAGAGCTTTAAATTTCCTGCCAATATTTTTCTCGACCAATGCTTTAAATTAACAAAACTTTGCAAAAGTTTGATATTTCTTCTACATGAAAAATATCCAACACTTATGAGAAAAATGATCAACAAATATAACATAATACCTATGTTTGGCCGTGGATGTTTTTGAGAATGGTCCAAAAACATTTAAGTGAAATCGATCGAGGATAGCATGTGCTAGACTGTCTTGTCATTAAAGGAAGCTTTGGTGTACTTTCCCAATGTACACCCTTTGCATGTGTCAACTTGCTCAAGTGTACCTTTGGGAAGACCGGTAGAAATTTGTTGCATGATCTTCAAAGCGCCATGGAGCAAGTGACCCAACCTCCTATGCCACAACTCACCAATGTCTTGGCTCTGCACCTTCTCTGATTTCATGCTCAAGGTAGCACAATCTTCTACCTCCAATTTGTAGAGATTCTTCACTAAAACCCCTATCATCTTTACTTTTCTTGTGGCTATGTGATGAAGGAATTCCTTTCCCTTACTAAATATCACATCATAGCCTCTATCCTCCAACATGGAAACATATACCAAGTTCTTCTTCAAAACAGGAACATACATAACATCTTGCAAAGTGAAGGGATAATTTGAGTCCCTCTGAAAACTATATTGAGACCATCAATGTTATACCTCCCATCATCACCCATATCGATATGCATCTAGAGATCCTTATCCTCTAAGTTGCTGAAGAGCTCTTTGTTACCATTCATGTGGAAATAATCTCCACTGTCTAGGTACCACAAACTACCCATCATCAATGACACCATACAAGAGATGAGGGTAAATTCCAGTTCAAATTGTGAAGAAAGAACCTCACCTGCCACTCCTCCTGAGGGCTTCTTATCGCCCTTCTTGAGTGGAAACATTGTGGAAAAATGTCCGAGCTCTTGACAATGGAAGCACTTGAATTTCGACATGTCATTCTTCTTATTGCCCTGAAAAGAATCTAGTTTGGAATGGGATGACTTCCCCTTCCCTTTCTTTACCTTACTTGCTAAGGCACAATTTTCCTCATCATTAGGCTTTGATGAGGATCCTTGTCTGGTGTTCCACCATATCTCTTCCTATACCAAGTCGGACCACAACTACTCCCACTCTAGTAGCTTCTCCCTCCCATTAACAGAGTACTGATAACTGTGCTAGCTCTTGGGAAGTCTTAAAAGTGCTAGGATCACAAGATCATCTTCAACAACATTAATCCCGACACTTACAAGCTCATCCTGACATTGGGTGAACTTGGTCAAGTACTTCGAAATAGAGTCGCCCTTATGTTGAAAATAACAACAAGAAATGTTAAAAATAGAATCTATAAATTCCAATTTAATTTGTACTTGAATTAAATTATGAATTAAAATTGTAATTCTTTTCTCATAGTAAATTGTAATAGTTAAATGAGTTAATTTGACTCAGTTAACTTAGGAATTTTGAGTTGGAAGTATTTTTGCAGTTATGTATATGTTCTCCCTAATTTTTAGGGTTCTGGGATGAGTTTATTTGAGTTGTAATTAGATTAACTCAGTTTATTGCGTTATGGTTAGTTAAATTAGTTCTAAATGTTTGTGGAACTAATAGAGGACTAGAAGTCAGTTGTGCATTGGTGCATCCACAAGTGTTACTCCAATTAACTGAAGATTCCCTCATGAGAAAATCATGCATGTCATTTCATAGAAAGACCTAGTTGAGACTAGAGTGCAGGGACACTCTACTATTAGTTGTATGATTTACTGAGTTGTAAATATCATGCATGCAATTAGGAAGAGGACCTAATTAGGATTGTATAGTTTTAGAAGCATGAACTCCCTTTAAATACGGGCTATTCATCCTAGGAATTGCGCAAGGAAATAGGGGCTTGGAGAGCAGTAGAAGAGGCTAAAGATTTGGCTTGAGCTAGCTTGTGAGGTGAGAGTTGATTATATGTGTGCATGGATTGTTCTTACGAGAACAAGCATTGTATTTCACTTAGATTTATGATTAATGCAATATAGATAGTAGGGCTTTTGAGCTGTGGCTTTCCCCAAATAAATATTGTGTTATGTGCCATTGATTATCTTCCTCTTGTCAATTACTGTTTTCATTGATCTATTGGCTTCCATTGGTCGAAAGTAGAAGTATATTCTTGTCCCGTGCTTTAGTAAATTATGTGAGCTTGTGAATCTATAGGAATTATACATGGTATCGAAGATTATTACAATATAGTAGAAGATATTTAAAGGTTTTTGAGTTCAAGGTTATAGGTGAAATTCAAATTTGCAATACATACTTCAAGATCGTCAGATGGCGTTCTATGGTTTTTGGCTCGAGTATGCCTTGGATGGTAACTCGAATTACATAGACTAGAAGGATGGGATGGAGGCCGTGTTGGAGGATAATCGCTTGAAAGAATTCATTGATCAAGGAATTCCTAAGCCACCAGCATCGGATGAAAAATATCTAGCGGAATGGAAGAAGTGTGTGGCAAGGGCGAGGCAGATAATCCTTGAGGGAGTTTGAGACTGCATTGTCTTAAGTCTTCATGGGAAGGATATTCTGTATTATGTGGAAAGCATTAACAAACCTTTTCTAGAATAATAGTGACCATAGGAAGTTGGCACTGAAAGATAAACTTCGAAAAATCAAGATGGAGGCGAGCGACTCAATTCCAAATTACTTTGCTGTAGTCCCACCCATGTTCAAATCTCTAGAGGCGTCACCCATATGCATGTAGTGTAGGAGGATACAAGAAATATGAAAGCAAGTCTCCTCACCAACTTTGGCCTCTGGATTTTTGGTGTTTGGAATTGATTTGTAGTAGTCCCACCCGTGTTTACTTAACTAAGTTCACTCATTGTCGAGATGAGCTTGGAAATGTTGGAATCACTGTTGCCGAGGATGATATGGTGAGCCTAGCTCTTCTAGGAATTTCCAAGAGTTGGCATAGTTATCAAGAATTTGTTAATGGGAGGGAGAAGCTTC
Source organism: Pinus taeda (assembly GCA_000404065.3). Lineage (NCBI taxonomy): Eukaryota > Viridiplantae > Streptophyta > Pinopsida > Pinales > Pinaceae > Pinus > Pinus taeda. Next base: position 67,554 of record APFE031167012.1, on the reverse strand, counting down.
CATATTGGGAACGACTGTGGTTGGATTTGCTACAAGAGGAGTTTCGACGAAACACCATAGATGGGACCTCTTCCAAGGAAGTGGAAGAGGAATTTGCCTTAGTGAGTAAGGCAAAGAAGGCTAAGGGAATTAAGTCCCAAGGCAATGTGGGTGATAACAATATGGACTCGTCGAAAGTCAAGTGTTTTCACTGTCACGAGCATGGGCAATATGCCACGAATTGCCCACAGAAGGAAGCAAGCAAGAAGGAGCATGCAGTAGCTGCAGCAAGTGAATCTCTAGGTTCACAATTCGAACTTGATTTCACTCTCGTTGCATGCATGGCCAGAACTGTCATGGGAGGTGTATGGTATCTTGACAGTGGTGCCATGTTCCATATGATGGGGAATAGAGATCTCTTTAGTGATTTTGAGGAGAAAGACCTCAAGCATAGCATAGAGTTTGGATATGACAGGAGGTATAGAGCTATCGAGATTAGTACAGTTACCTTTGAAAGGGATTTTGGCTCCACCTCAGGATCATCGATGTGATGTATGTTCCAGGACTAAAGAAGCATCTTGTTTCAGTTGCATTATTGGAAGAATGTGGCTATGCTGTGATTTTATTAAGGGAAAAGTTTTCCTTAGACACATCAGCACGGTACAGGTGAAACAAATCGGCGCACCAGTCAAGAACCTGTATGATCTTGAGGTACAAGATGATTGCAAAGCCTTGAGGAGCAAGGAAAAGGTTAGAGACGGTGGTTGAGAGGGAGGGTGAATTACCTCTCAACATGCAGCCCCAGAAGAAGCCTTAGAAGTAGTATCAGACAATTGTGGAGTAGCCACAATTGGAGAAGTAGAGAGGAGACCAAGTGGAGAGATCCACACAAGCAGAGAAGAAGCAACCTCAGATGCAGTCTCAGACAATTGTGGAGCAACCACAATTGGAGAAGTAGAGAGGAGACCGAGTGGAGGCATCCACTCATACAAAGACCTTCAGTAGGGGGGAATTTTGAGCCAGGTGGGAAGATGGAGGACATGTAGCCATAACTTTAGGTAAGAGGTGGGGCAATTTGAAGTGATAGTCCCAAGAAGGCTGAAATTGGGCAGGGTCCATTGAGAGGTTTTATCTCATGGATCGTACCTTACTACGAGAGCACAAAGTACATAGTAACATGAGGAATCAGTAGATGTTGATGTAGTCAGATATCAGAGTGATAGAGGCTAGAGCTGTCATATACTAGAGAGTGCAAAGAAGAGTTTGCAACAATGCAGAAAGGAAGAGTTAGTAGAAGAGCAAAGTTTTCAATCGACATAGGCAGAGGTAGTAGAAGCCAGAGACTTTGATGACAAATGCATCATACTGATTCAGGTTGGATGTTTTCTTTGTTTTAGGAGTTGTTGTAGCAACAACTCTAGAGAGAAGTGTTGCATGTAGAAAATTCCAAAAGTTCAGGATTATATAGAGTTGAATTACTTTCTTGTTGAGAGGGAGTGTCGAAAATAACAACAAGGAATGTTAAAAATAGAATCTGTAAATTCCAATTTAATTTGTCCTTGAATTAAATTGTGAATTAAAATTGTATTTGTTTTTTCACAACAACTTATAATAGTTAACTAAGTTAAGTTGATTCAGTTGGGAATTTTTAGTTGGAAGTCTTTCTGTAGTCATGTATATGTTCTCCCTAAATTTTAGGGGTCCAAGATGAGTTTATTTGAGTTTTAATTATAATAACTCAATTTACTGAGTTATGGTCAGTTAAATTAGTTCTAATTGTTTGTGGAACTAATAGAGGACTAGCAGTTAGTTGGTGCACTGGCACATCCACAAGTAATACTCTAGTTATTTGAAGATTTCCTCATGAGAAACTAATGCATGTCAATTCAGAGAAAGACCCAGTTGAGATTAGAGTGCAGGGACAATGTACTATGAGTTGTATGATTTACTAAGTTGTAAATATCATGCATGCAATTAGGAAGAGGACCTGATTAGGATTGCACAGTTTCGGAAGCATGAATTCCCTTTAAATACGGGCTATTCATCCTAGGAATAGCATAAGGAAATAGGGGCTTGGAGAGTAGTAGAAGAGGCTAAGGATTTGTCTTGAGAAAGATTGTGAGTTGAGAGTTAATTGTACTTGTGCAGGGATTGTTGTTGTGAGAACACGCATTTTATTTTCACTCCTATTTCTGATTAATGCAATATATATAGTAGGGGTTTTCAGCTGTGGCTTTCCCCATATACATACTATGTTATGTGTCATTGATAATATTCCTCTTGTCAATTACTATTTTCATTAATTTATTGGCTTCCGTTGGTTGAAAGTAGAAGTAGATTCTTGTCTGGTGCTTTAGTAAATTGCACAAGTTTGTGAATCTACAGGAATTTCTACACCTTCTCCATCTTGATCTTTTTGAGTTTGTCATTAAGTGCCAACTTCCTATAGTCAGTGCTATTTTGAAATAGGTTTGTCAATGCCTTCCAAATTGCATAATGGAGTTTCCTTACTATGAAGATTCGAGACAATGTGATCTCGAACTCCTTCTAAGATAATCCTCCTCGCCTTTGCCACACACTTTCTCCATTCAGCTAGATCTTTAGCATTTGATGCTAGAGGCTTAGGAATATCATGATCTATGAATTACTTAAGGCCATTGTCTTCCAGCACTGCCTCCATCTTGTCCTTAAAGGCTATGTAATTCAAGCTGCCCTCGAAGGCATACTCAAGTCTCAAACCGTAGAAAGCCATATTACCGACTCTGAAGTATGAACTACAAATTCAATTTTCACCTACACAACAAAATTGAATTCTCCTTTTCTATATTGTCTTCAACTTTTTTACCATGTAGATTTTTTTTACTTGTAGATTCAACAACTTATGTGAAATGCTAAAACATAATACAAGGATATACTCTACTCTTCAACGGAATCCACTTGATCAATGAAAACAATAAGTAGAAAAGGAAGAATATCAATCACACATAACACAATATTTCTCCAGGGAAAGAAACTGCTAAAAACCCCAACTATCTATATTGCATTAACCCGAAGATCTGAGAAGAAATAAAATGATTTTTCAACCTGAACAGTTCCTACACAAGTACAATCTATCTCTCTATCTCACAAGCCAGCTCAAGCCAACACTTACCCAATTCTGTTGCCTGCCAAGCCCTTACTTCCTTGCACAATTCCTGAGAGAATTAGCCCATATTTAACTGGGAAATTCCCCACTCATAACTGTGCAATCCATCCATCGGCCCTCAACTGATTGCATGTATCATCTGTACAACTCGAAAAATTATACAACTGATAGTACATTGTCCTTGAACTCTAATCTCGATTGGGTCTTCCTCTAAACTGACATGCATGGGTTATTTAAGAGTGAATCTTCAGTTAACTAGTGTGGAAGTGAAGATGCATTGGTGCCCATCCCCACTACTAGACCTCCTACTAGTTTCTCCAACAATTAGAAATAGTTTAACTGAATGTAACTCAATTAGACTGAGTTAAGGAATGAAAATGCAAAATAACTAAACCTGGACCCCTAAAATTTAAGAATCATTCTACATGACTCTAGGTAGACTTCCAACTCGAATTTCCTAAGACAAATAAGTCAATTTAACTTATTAGCTATTACAAGTTGCTATAAGAATATAATTTCGATTTAATTCACAATTTAATTCAAAGAAAAATTAAATTAGAATTTCTTGTTGCTATTTTTAACAATAATATATTTGCCAATTATTATAAAATCAATAGTGTGAAATGATTTAAAAGTGATGTGATGGGAATAACGATTGACCACCTCTTTGCATTCCCACTTACCCTTTAAAATGAGGTAAAAAGAACTAATAATTTAGGGTGATAGGTTAATGTTTTGGGTTAAATGTGGGATTTTAATGTAAATGGATGTTGGTTTCTACTTACGCATTTGGAATTTTATCCCTACTTGGTACATAGCTTTCTTTTGGTTTGTTTTATTGTTTTTTGTCGAGGGTTTTGTTATCTAAGCTTTTATGACCGAAGGATCTATTATTTACCATTCTATCTTGCAATTCTTTATTTATCTGGCTATTCTTTTAGATTATTTAATTATTTTGAAACTAAGATTTATTATTATTAGAACATGATGGAAGGTCATAGGCATGTTACGTCATGTGTTTCGCATGAGTTGTCCCATTTGCATCAACATCAAAGGAGGCAGGTTAGAAAAATTAAGGAGCTTGAGATAGTTTTATCTCAAGTCAATAATAAATTGCTATCCATCTAAAAGTTTAAAAATATAGAAACATTAAATTATCAACTACCCATAATAATCAAAGTCCAAGACTATATTATCAGTTATTTTATTAATCAAAGTGAATGATGGAAAAAACCAAGTCGATTTGGTGTATCCATTACTTTTTAAGTCTGGTCATGAATTAACATTCTCTTGGTTTTTATCAAAATATTTCTATGAGGTGACTCATAACATCAATTAAAAAAGGGATGAAATGGATTAACAATTGTATGAAGATTTGCTATAAATAAATAAAGCGGAACTAGTTGGCATTTTTTTCCTTAATCACCAAAGTATTATATATTTTGCAAAATTTTTCATTTTTAATTAATCTATTAAAATTAATATCATTAGATTTTCAGATTAATTCATTTTTAACATTATTTAAAATTATCTTATTAAATATTTTTATTTATTTTCTATAAATCATAATTTCAGAGTTTTCTGATATAAATAAGTAAAATATAATATATGTAGGTTTTTATAGTGATAATTATGTAGGTTTGACTAGCAATATGTTTTTATTATTTATAATTTTACATCACTTTCTAATTTTTTCCATTGATCAGAATATGTTATCCATAAAATTAATACACATATGTACGATATCTTTTTTATGTTTTAACATAAAAAAAAATTATTCGTATGGAATTTCTACTTAAACATAAAACTTCAAAATTATTAAAATAAAATTGCTGTTATTAATATTTTTTATTCATATTTTTATATTATTTTCTATATTTTTCATTGATGAGGATGTGTTAACTATAAAATTTAATATAATACATATTATTTTTATTCATATTTGTATATTATTTTCTATATTTTTCTTTGATGAGGATGTGTTAACTATAAAATTAATATATATACACATTAATATATTTATTGGATAAAATTCAAACAATTTAAATAGTTAGAAAACATGGTCACGATACAAGGTATTATTAAGACAAGCACATTAAAAATATTAATATGACTAGGATAACCATATTAAAAATATTAATGCGGTTGATATAGTGGAAGGTTTCATAAATCTAATAAAAAAAGCTAATGCACACATTTACCTATTAACCATGTATACAAAGATTATGAATCAACTTTAACTTGAGAAAAAAAAAGCATTACACATCTTATTGTTAAATGGACAATTTTGCTAAATAAAATTTTCTTGTATACTAATTTCTCCATCTAATTAGAATATAAACTTATTAGAATTGGAATAATCTCAAATTCCTAGGAAATTGGTGGGCGGGGAGGCACATGGTATGAATCTAGTTTAACTTGAGGAAAAAAAAAGGAATTACACATCTTATTGTAAAATGGACCATTTTGGTAAATAAAATTGGCTTATATATTAATTTCCCCATCTAATTAGAATATGGACATATTAGAATTAGAATAACCTCACATCCCTAGGAAATTGGTGGTCAGGGAACCATGTGGCACAAATACAAATTTTTATTTTATTAAAAGTCAGTGCAACCTAACAAACTTTGTAACACACTAAACATTAATACTAAGCATATGATGAGCATATTCCCTTAAGAATCAATCTAAGCCATCAATTATAGAAATAAAAAAGATCAATAAATCCTCATCTACTTTAAATCAAAATAGAAAAAAATGACAATTAAAAAATTAATTATAATTATAATACTAATTTTTCCCAATACTAATGATAGTTATAGTTTCAATTTCTCTTTTCTTACTTATATAAAGATAACGGTGATGAGTCAAACTGACATTGGCGGATAGCAGTCAGAGATGGCTGTCCTCACTGTTGGTTTGACACGGTTTGATAGGTTTTGCCACCTTCAGAAAACAAAAAAAAATAAAAAAATAAAAAAGAAAAAAAAAGAAAAAATATTGGTTGTAATTTTTTGGTACTATTTCGTCATTTGCTTTCTTACATAGAATTAGTGATTTGTGAGGTGCAATTGATAATGCTTATGCTATTAATGTTCTGAAATTACATTAATATGGATATCTTAAAATGACTCATAGCAGGGTAACAATTTTTTCAAAAACCAGAGATAACACTCATCATTATTCATTTTAATAGTTGTAAGCAGTAGTTAAAGATATCCGATTCTATATTTATGATAATTGTGCATAATTGAAAAATATGAAGTATAATTTCCCACTCGGATAAATGTCAACTTTTGTTCTTATTAATTTGCAAAAATTGTCTTTTTTAAAAAACAATTAACTATACGGCTTGGTTTAAATAAACTTGTTAATTATATGAATTTTAACTTCTTCATTCTTTAAATACTTGAATACTTTGTTAGACCTAACATGTGACGCTTTGGCTACTTATTTATATCCTCAAGCATTGTGGGTGCACATGTTAAATCTTTTTCATTAGGTGTATTTTGCTAATATTTGAATTAATTAGAAATGTTAGAGAGGAAATTTCTAAGGAATTATCATTTATATTTAATTATCATTTATATTTAAAAGATACAGTTACTTATTATTTCATTTATATCTTATAATATATATGGTGGTGTTAGAATGGAGTGATTTTCAATGTTAGAGGAAATTTCTAAGGAATTATCATTTATATTCAAAAGGATATAGTTACTTATTGATGCTTCTTGGATGATCTTTTACAATGGTAAGGTCCTTGCTTTAATGACAAGAGATTGTAATAGAACTTCTGAAGATGATGACAACTTTATTAATCTTGATTCTTTAGTAAGAAACTTGATTTATAAGTCCATTTATCTTGAGTAGGATCTTTGTGGTCCTTTTGATGAGTTGGGGATTCCATGACTATTGTTGGTGTAGACTTCTTCTTCAATCTAGGGTTTTTGTACTTCTTTGTAGATCTTGACTACAAGATGATATTCTTAGATTTCCTTTGATGTATTTCTCGATATTTGATCCTTGAGTGTAACTTTATAAGATGGCCTTCCTTGACTTTGTCACCTTAGCTCTAATACCATGTTGAGAAATCTAGGGAAAAGCAATTAGGATGTTTCTCTTCTAATGATAACTGCTTTGAATACTTTTTACTTATTTAGATTAGCATCTCTCTTTACTTAGATTATTATTGCGTTCTTATTCATCAAACAACTAACAATGCATAAACAATAAAGAGACAAGAGACACAGAATGTAGGTGATCAACTAGGGCCAAAACTTCTCCCACTTGAGAGGAAAACCCAAACAGATTCTTATTCTTAAAGAGACTTCAATTGAGGGATACCAAGACCAAGAACCTTGACCTATTCACCTCTCCAAGACCAAGTCACAAGGATTCTTAGCTTAACCTCTTCTTCTTTGAGTCAATGATTGTCCAACTACTAACTTCTCTCTCCTTCTTGAATACCCTTTAGATTTATGCTTTCCACAATTCTCATCCCATTTTAGAAGCCCTAGTTGCAGCATGTGGGAAGTGGGAAGACTCCTCATTTTGAGGAGTGGAGTTGGCGAAGTTTTATTCATCACACCATGTTTAGGGGCTTTGGGGTGGGCCAAAAGCCCCTTTTTCTGTAATGGGTTTCGGGTATTAGTCATGGTTTTGTTGAATCCATTGCATATGGAACATGGTTTTTGTAATGATGTAATGTATATAAGGAGATGTAATACTTTGTAATAGAATCATGTCATGATAGATGATCGTAAGTGAATTATATTCTCTGTCTTGAGTCTATATTTTGGGAACACTCCACAACTAAGTGCACGCAAGCCCTGAAGGGTCTGCAGCTGAGTGTGTAGACCACCTGTAGCTGGGTTTGCAAGTTAGGAAAGAGAATGTATGGAAGATAATTATTAGTAAAGAAGTTTTGGCAAAATATTGGGTATCATTCTGTGTTCATTCTCTTACGTTGTTGTTATTATCATTATGCATTCTTTTTATTGAATTGTGCGAAAGAATACATGTTATATTGCTTTCTGTTATTTTATGTGATAAGGGTAATTCTGTAAATTTAATCATTGATGAGAAGTTATTTATGTATGCAAAGTTGTAGGAAGGTAGAAAACATAAGAAAATACTATAACTTTTAAAATTAATGGACCTTGGTAGGGTTCCAATTTCTAGTCCCAGCTATTAGGTGTTAGAATAATGGTATTATGTTCAAGCCAACCACCACATCTAGATGTCACAACTAAACAGGCCATGGATAAACAAGTATGATCCTAGCTTGGTGTAAATAGAGTAGTCACACATTTGGGGGTTTCATACATCCTTCCTGAAGTGTTTGATTAGCAACGTGGCCAATGTATCACCTAGCAGGACCTACTAGCAAAGGACAAGGGACCATAGATGGAGACTAGCTTTGATGAAGAAGAGATCATCATGTAACCCCAGTAGGGAACTTCCACACCACAAGTCCAAATAGTGGAGCTGCCCATCACCCCTGATGAAGCCACCTTCATTGGCAAAGATTTGAAGCACATGTTGAAAAGGCTACTGCCAGGTGAGAGCCCTCTCAAGGAGTTGTATATGGTGAAACCACTCTCAAGCAAGACTTATCCTCTTTTAATAAAGGATACTCTTCCACCACAATAGATAGAATAAACAATTCCAGTCGCAGCTCCCTTAGAGACACAAGTCCATCGGTCTTTCCACCTCCATGGAGATACCTTCCAAGCCCACCTGACAGGGCTGCCTGCTAAGACTATATCCTTGGTCGATGAAATAATATGGGCATTTGGATTTCTAGAAACAATAGGGGCACACATTGCCCTTTTGTATATAGACGATGACCCCAACAAATAAATCTTGTGTACTATAATGTAGCAGGGGGGCCAACAATATATACCAAATTCAACATGTTAGGGGGAGGATTTCTCGCAACATCATCAATCGTCACTCACAAGGATGGATGGGAACTTAACTGAGGAACAAACATACACACAACAACAAACCCTGTACATGAGAAACAACAACTAGGATAAATGCAGATGCATGAACTACACTATTTAGGCCCCACTTCCCCTCTGAAATAGTTCTTTTCCATGGTACATATTCAGTTGCCGGCGGGTGATCCAAAATACCAGCGAAGAATCCTATGGGTTTGCTAGGAACTAGATATATCTCCATAACTTATTGAAGAAACATTGAAGTCATCTAATAGTACAAAAAATCCCAATTAGAGTCTCCTTTGTGATTCGAGCAGTCATTCACAAGTGGCATTCCATTGAACTAGAATGCCCCTGAAGGAATGCATCAAGGACAACTCATCGTGAATGTTATGCCTTCAGCTGACTTGATGTGTGTCATCAGAGTGAGCACAAAAGATGCTCTGGTGAGGATGGGCCAGATAAAACAGTCCATCATGGAGCTACAACAAGTAAATAAAGATCTCAATATGCATCTCACAGTGGTCATAGAAGATCGATATTCATAATTTCAGATGTGATAGTAGGTGGAAGTAGAGCTCGAGGAAGTCAGAGGATGATTAGAGCATATGTGGTCAGAGTTGTGGGTAACCAATATGGAATTTACACCTTATTTATCCCCTATGGAACAATTCAATAGCCTCTACTACACATGGGGCTCTATGAAGCAATACATGAGAGAACACATAGAGAAGGAGCAACATATTCAAGAAACCATGCAAAGGATCACTCAGTGCTTAGAGGAATGTGTCATGCTATAGTTGCAGTTAGCACAAGTAGCCACAAGTAGGATTAATATAATCCTATCATTGTCCTGATGTTAGATATTATTGTCTAAATCGGTCTACACCTATTCAATGAATCTATATCCCTACGAGGGGTCCAAGGTTTGGACTACCTTCTTTTTAGGCTTCTTAAAAGAAATCCTCCACTATTTTAGATTCAGGATAACATTATTTTTAAAATCCTAATCAATCCCTAGCAATATAGGTTAGAGGTCCTTTTCGTCCAGGATATCAATTACTTTGAAATCCACATAGGTCTTCACTCCATCTAGATTCACTTCCATATGTTACAACCCATTTATCACGAACTTCCTTCAGTAGTTCGCTAGATGTAGCTGAATCAGTGAGTATAGGAGCTTCAGATGCCCTATGAATTCCCATGATTTTTTCTTTTTACATTTCTTTTTTTCATGTTCATATTTGATCTAAGATCTAGCATAACCTCTTCATTTTTGTATCCACCTATCAGAGCAGTGTCCCCGAAAACCTTTCCAGATATCTTCTTTTGAACCTAGAGCAGAGGTAATTCATCATCTTAAATGGATGGATTAAATATGTGCAAGCAGATACCTTCACTTTGTTGTTGACTTATAATCCTCCAATATTATGAGGAAATTATTCAACCAACCTTACACATCGTCCTATTTGGGGTGCAGAGGGGTATTATGGCACCTGCTCGTTAACCTTCCCATTGGTATTTGCAGCACTAGAAGAGTCCCAGTTCCCATCTCTGATGTCAAGATAGTGTCCTTCATCAAATTCATTCCATATATGAAGTATTCCTTCTGCCGAAATGCACCAAATGCGACAACATCCAACTGATATTTTTGGATTCATTCAAGAACCACAGTGCCCACATATACACCCATTTTAGCACACCCTTTGGCCACACTTTTGGCGAGGCCTTGTAGACAAAAGTTGACTCTATTGCCACATTGTGGCTAGATTCTATAAATAAATAAAGAACAAACTCTTGGATCCTTAATCAAGAGACCAAATTCACAAGGTACCCACTATAATTTGTTTTTTCATTATCCCCATATGTTGCATTTAAAAAAGAGAGGTGCATTATAAAGAGCCTTAAAAATAGAGACACATATTATGTGCCTAAAGATGATATGACACTAAATCAATCCATGAATCCAAGTTGTATAATAACCTTGCTACAATGTATCAACACTAAGACAGAATGAAACTCAGAACCAAATAGCCTCATTTTAATAGCATGTTGAAAAATGAACAGACCTGGAAAAAAAACCCAGAACCTTTCCTAGGTCAACGAGTTGGTCAACCTCTAAGTTATATGCCATTTATGATGGGGTACTCTAAAATGATGGGTTTCTTTCAATCTATTATATGCATTTTGTTTTGTAGAAGTGTAGCTTGCTCTCTCTAATGAGGAATAGGACCATTCAATTTCCAAAACTCCACAATTTCGCTATGGTGATCAATATGATTCCTAAATTGTTTATAATTATAGGAATATCACATAAGATCATCATCTAACTTGTGCTTCCTATCAAGAAATATTCCTACAACATGTTCCTTGTGATAACATTAGAATCAGCAGGGAAAGGATTTCAACAACCTTTCACCTAGAATCTTTATTCTTTGGTTGGATTTTCTGAGAAGACCCAGTCATTATATTTATTAACTTCCCTATCTCAACTACACCCTTAATACTATGGATAACAAGTACTTCCAACTCCTTTGAAGAATTGGTTGAAATATTTAACCCCACAACATTGGATTCCATTTATGAGTTCAATTGTGGAATTCTAGAATCTACTGTTCATACATACATTGATCAAGCCAAATATACAGACACAAAGTTTAGACATACAAAATCTTTTGCACAACAAAATCATTGGCAAGGAGTAAATATTTTCACTTAAGTTTGAGCTTTATTTAACTCTTATATCTTACAATGGCTTCATATTATCTAATTTCATATGGTACATTAGGATCCTTCCTGATACAGAACATTTATAGCACAGAAAATTCCATAGTTTAAACCAGATATTGGAACAAGGAAAAATTTAGAAGAAGAAAAAATACGCCAAAAGAGTATTTTCTTTATAACATCTAATGACCCATCCAATTAGTATATCTAGAACAATGCTTGCACCATACTCAGAATGGTCATTGTTGCTAATTGCAATTGGGGAGTCATGTATACTAGATCGCTTGCTTTTGGTGGCTCCTGCTCAGACAGTATCCTGAGATGAATTTGACATGATGGTCATATGAGGATGGAAGCTACTTGGTTTAATTTTCCTTAAATCCTGAAAACAATAGAGCATAAATGTCATTTTTTTATCAATTTCTATTGAAGCTTCTGCATACAATAGACGTTCTCACAATTGCAACACAAACATGTTCCATCAGTATGAATTGTCAAATTTTGCAAGCCAAATTGCAAGACACATTGCATTCATTTTAGGCAAAATAAGAATATGACATTAAGTTCCATGCTAGGAAAAATTATGCAGACAAGGTTGTTGAGTCAATACTTACCATGTGTTAGAAAATTATATATTACGGAGCAATGGAACACATAAAATATTGTAGAAATATAAACACAGAAAACACATAAAACAAGAGAGACACAGATCTACGTGGTTCACCCAGTTTGGACTACGTCCACCCCGAACAGCTAGTCCTTCCTTTCTATTATCAAGCAAAATGAAGAGACACAACCTACATCAAATCCGATGTAATATCCTCTGTTTTCTCTCACAGTCTCACCTCTCTGTTTCTCGCTCACACACACAGAATACACATCTAATACACAACCTCAAATACAATTCCCTCATACAAAGAGAGGGGTTGCCTTCTAGGGCAAAAAAAACCCTAAACTAAACATAAGTTCTACCGTCAGATCATCTGCCTAATGAACGACCCAGATTGACTAGAAATTACTATACTTTTACAAGGCAAATTTACATATGTTTTTAGCTTCAGGGGCGCTGCCCCCGAGCCCCCGCCGGGGGACCACTGGCCTCCGGACCCTCACGGGGGGGACAAGTCCCCTACGCACCCCCCCCGCATGGAGGGGTGTACAAACTTCCTGGGGTATACATCCGGCTGAAACAAAGACCTCTGAACAATCATGCTCCACACACAACACCATGTGTTTTAGAGCCATAACGAAGGTTGGATTTGAGAGTGTCCTCCCAAAGGTCGTTCCCTCTTGAGATGACATTGAATTCACTGTCTCTTAAGGTTGCAAGGTGGCATTGATATACTTAGTTGATTTCTTTACTATACTTTGAGAGAGAGATATCATTTCATTTATACCTTTCTCTACCACCTTGTTGCCAAGTGAAATGGCATTGTCATGCTGTGAATTCCATTACCATGTATTTTGGTATTCAACAAACTAGACCTATCACCAGTAAGGTTGTCATACCAAACTCTCTCTTGCTTTGTTCGCTGACCATGATTGTCTTCTCGGACTGCTTACAATAGGAGTTTCAGTTGTACATCACACAAAGTTGGGGGCTGTAGGTTTGCACCTATTAGCTAAAGCTCTATTTTCTGGCATTGTGATCCTTAAATCTGAATGTGTTCCACCTGAAAAAGTAGGCATTAAAGAAGGCTTCAAAGGATTTGTTTTCACTTTGAGAGAAGTTCCTTGTGGCATTACAAAATTTCTAGACGACATGATGATATCTCTGCTGACAGAAGAAGGCTCTGGCGGAGGAACTGAATTCTTTTGACTTAGTTTTGTCACGGAAGATTGAAACAATGGTTTTGATAACTGCATGGATGATCTTGGTTAGGAATTTGATGCAAAAAATACTGACTTTGAAGATGTGTTAGAAGACCTTGAAGAAGCTACAACTTGTCATTGAAAGTTTCTACGTTTTGGCTTTGATCCAAACACAATTGACCTTGACAAGGGGATTGAAGACCTTGAATCACTAGAAATTGTATGTATTATAGATATGAAACCTTATGGTGCCAATTACACTATTTTAATAATTACCAAACAAATATTGGTCCCTACTGGGTTTACTTACCTGTAAACATAGTAATTCCTATCAAGCAATACTTGTTACATGTTTGCATTCCAAAGATGTGTTGAAGGTTACAGCTTGTAGTCCCGAGTAGACACTGAGCTTATCACAAGGACCAGTGGGAATCCTACAGGCATACCGGTATCTCAATTTAGAGTGTAAAACATCATGTTAGATGTCCAAAGATAGAATATAAGGATTTATTATGATAGTTATGAAAACAACCAAAAATCAGACAGATGAATTCTATCCATTTCCCCAGGATACTGAACACTCATTAATGGTAGATGATGCCCTCTATGGTTCTTCACTTTGTTCTTATGGTTTGTCTTTGTCACCAAATCCTAGTACTCTGCCTTCAACACTTTTTACTCCCTTTTCAAATGGTGATAAAAGAAGGAGTCTCTCAAGCTGTGAACCATTTATTTACTTGAGTGGTGGTGCATCTAACCTCTTTTTCAACGCTATGCCTAAAGCCAGTTGTTCAAGTCAAATTAATAGTGCTAATTATGATAAGGATCTCTCACAAATGCTTGAATTTATAGGGGGTGAGCCCTTTTCCATAGCCAACACAACCAAAATATTTTGCATGTAAAACACTGGCTTCTAACTATGGTGTCGGTCTAGCTATACCAACAATTTATTTTCACAATCTAAAATCTAAAATTACCAATCCCTTCAACTAGTAAAAAAAAACAAGAAGAAAGCACCAGAGGACTAAAAATAACAGTACAATAGAGAAAAATAATAGTATCTCAGCAACTATAATTGCAAGGCTTAAATTAATATCATATATTCCAATTACAACACTAAAAGCAAATTCAAAATATCATAAAACCAGAGACAACACTATATTACACAAGTAAACATTGTTAATGGAAAGATGCAACACAGATTGGCAAAATCATGTCTTTATCAATGAAATTTCATCAAACCATTGAATAATTTGATGTTGACAATATTTAAATAATAAAGGAAACCCTTGACCTATATTGTACATTTTCTGGGATGGAAATCAATATGTATAAATATTCACTTGGTTTTAATTGAGTAGATGAGGAATAACTTACAATGATACTGTATGTCTTCTCATTTTAGAGTTAAAATTTTCAAGAAGGATTTAAGTATCCACATTTCGAGAATCACTGGAATTACTTGATAAAGAATATAGGAAAAAAAACTAGTGGTGTAATCAATGACTTTCTTGGGAGGTAGATTGACATTGGCCAAGGCAGTGTTGGAAGCAAGTCCAATCTATTGGCATATTATGGCCTACATCCCTAAGGGGTATTGAAATAATTAGAAGGAAATTCTTTAAAGTTTCTATGGATAGGTAAGAGGAAGAAATACGGTATTCCACTTGTCAGATGCTAGTCCTTGTCTAAACCAAAAGAAACTAGAGGTTGGGTTTCAAATACATTCACTTCTTTGGTAAATTTCTAGCTACCAAAAGTCCCTGGTAGATTATTTCCAAATAGGGACTCCGGAGGCAGGTGCTATACCAAAATAACATTGAACACCTTAACATGGAAAAATGAGACAGGAAGGAAAACAAAACTATCCAAAATGCGTCTATAGTCTGGAAATCATTGGCATTGACTTTCACTTTGGTCGGTGTATGGTTAATAGAGGGAGTTGGAAAAGGGGATCAAATTGGAATAGGGGCTAATCCACAGGTTCGATGTGGAGAAGCCTACGTATTACCATTGTATTTTGTTGCTACTTTGAAATGCCAAGGAATTCATACCCTGGGTTAGGGAACCGATGCAATATCTACCTCATTTTGGTGGCAAAGATGGAAGAAAGGAAAGGAGTTTGGTTTCGAAAAGAGGGAAATACACCACTATAAGGTATTTGTGGATCAACATATGAATATTCATATCAGAATAAACAAGGAGGATTTTTTGTTGTATTAAAGGAAACCTGCCCTAGGAGGATATACTCCTATTTTAGGGTACATAGAAAAGTTTGTAGATACAACCTAGGAAGAGGAGGCCTGGAGGTGAAAGATTCCATGGAAGTATTATGCTCCTAATTCAAGGTTTGAATGTCATTAGTTCTTTGGAACAAACAACTAACTTGGAAAATACTTCAAAAATGCAACAAGAATGGTTCAAGGTGGTGTACACTACATAAGAAGGAAAGAGAAACAGTTGATCATTTATTAACAATTCCACATATGCAGGTAAGGTATGAGAAGAGATGAAGTAATTGACAAATTGTAGGGAAGGGTGACAAGTTGTTAATTTTAGGTATGTTCTATGCTTAGAGAAATTTATTTCAATTTTTACATTTAGCTCAATATCTTTTCCAAATTAGCAATCACATCAACATTAAAATAAGCTGCAGATAAAACATAAACATAAATCGCAGAAGACAAGCCAAGACAAGAGGACACAAGATGTGGTGCTAGCCAGGGACAAACCCCAATGTGGGGAAACCCTTGATCAATTCTTATATGTTATTCAATAGTTCAACAAAGAGAGAGAGAGAGAGATTATACACTTACAACAAAACTCAACTCTTTGACTTATCTAGATCATACCATAGATCATCTCTAAGAAGATGATACATGATATCGGTTGAATACATGTTGCTTTAACTGATTCTCCAAGGTGACTCCTTCACCTGTCATTGTGCCGCATCTCATAATCATGTTGCACCTCACCGTGCTACACCATGCTGCACCCATCATCACAATGTTGGACCTTATGACCATGTTGTACACATCATATTGTTGCACCTTATGCTACACTTTTTCCCTAGTGTTTAGCACTACTATAACTTGTGCCACTGCTACACCATGTTGTCACCCATGTGCTTGTTGCACCATTGTTTCTTTGTGTACTTGCTGCACCAAGTACCATACTACTGTCCCAATGTGCTTGCGACACTATGCTTGTTGCACCTTGTTGTTGTTTTTGTCCCATGTACCATACCACTATGTACAACCACCATGTACTTGCTGTTGTTGCTGTCCTATTGTGCCACTGCTGCACAATGTCATAGTTGTCCTAATCATTGTGCTGTCCCAACATCCCGTTGTCCTAACATGTTGATGTACCAACATGCTTCCAATGAGTTTGCAGCATCATGCACCTTGTTGTACCATTGTACATTGTTTTCCGATTGTGTGCTATATGCCATTGACCATTGTTGTACCATATGCTGCACCATGTTCCATTGTTGACCATTGTACATTGTTTTCCCATTGTGCACTATATGCCATTGACCATTATTGTCCCATTGTTGTACCATATGCTGCACCATGTTCCATTGTTGTCACATTGCTAACCAGTGCTGTCCCATTGTGCACTATGTTGCACTATACATCCAGCTGTCATATTCAAGGTGGCTAGCTATAATGTTATGGCATGTAGCCTAGCACATAGCTATGCCAATGTCTTCTCCTCTTAGTGTTTAGGTGACAACAATAGGCTTCCATTAAGACAACAATCTATGACAATCAAAACAACGACTAGAGAACAACGTTAAGGATAACTAGAGTTGGCTTCTTTACCTCAGCGTTTAAGTGTGAGAGCTCCATGACAGTGAGGGAATTACTTGTGTAGAACTTCTCTTCTAAGACAACATTTAGGTACCATCTCCATTAGGTAGTGTAGAAACTAAGATTAGGGCATCTCTCCTCCTTAGACCTGTGGCTAGGATTTCTTCCTTCATTTCCATGGCTGTGTATTTAGGACATCTCCATAACTGCAATTAGGGTCACCCTTGGGACAACGTAGTAGATAAGGGATACTTCCTTGACATCATAGAGGATTAGGGCTAACTACGTCCTAGATCGAGGTCATGCTTAGAGCTACTAGGGCATCATCTATGACTGTGTTTAGGGCATCCTTGTAGGACAACGTTTATCCCTTAGAGATTATTCTTTCCACTAAAAACCAAAACAAATGGAGAAGAAGAAATCTCAAGAGAGTTTTCTTTGTAAATGACTTGCAAGGCACTTGTATTTATACCAAAACGTGTAGCACAAGAGAGGGAAGTTTCGTTGCTAGACGACCTTAATGAATTGTCCCATAACACAAATAAATTCATATCTCCATGAATACTTATCGGAATCAGATGATCTTTGGATCAATCCTACACCTCTCAATGAGGGGGATCCAAGAAAAATATCAGTTGCCATAAATAAGATGACCCACATGGAGTTTGGCCCTAGTTGCCAATTTTAACACAAGTGCATACTATGGAGGAGGCTTTGAAGAATTAGACCTAGAATAAAGAACTTGAAGGTTTTAGAGCTCTTACTATTGTGGTTTCTTAGAGGATATCATCAGCTTGAAATGTTGATATATTTCAAGAGAGATACATTCCTCCATTTCAATGTGAATCTAATATTAGATTAATGTTTGGAATCATAAAAATACATCAAAAGACACAAAAACCCAGGATGTAGAATAAACCGTGAATTGATTAATTGGGGTGACTTGTATGGTGCTAGCCAAGAGAAACATACTATTTGTACTATAGGAGGTACCTTATTTCTAAATGATTATATTCTCCTTAATTTCAATGCAAGCTTGGGTGCAGTACTAATAACTATGTTGAGTTTATGGCTCTAATGATCTTAACGAAAATGGCAGCATACATGGACGAGACAAAATTGTTGATTTTTGGTGACTATGATGTGGTTATACACTAGATGAAGGACTACTACAAAATAAGGAATATGAATTTGCACCTTATGCTAGCTCAGATGAAAAAAATGGAGACATTCTTCTCCAACATATACTATCATAATGCTTGTAGAGAACCTAACACAAGAGCATATGATTTATCAAAATGACTACTTCTGGGAGTTAGATATGTGTGATCCTGGAGGTCGAAGAAGGAATCAACCAGCTAGAAATCTTGAAGATAATAGTTGGAGTTTGAAGTTGTTTACTGAGTGTTGAGTAGTAGGATGTTCTTATTTTGGTTTACTAATTTCTAGAATTGTTGAAACTCAAGTAGTTTTTTGATGAAAGACTTATGTATATGGACTGTAATGTATTTTTTAGAACAAGAGAAATAATTTATATTGATTTTGTTTTGGAAAATTTGTTTTTTGTGAAACTAAATTAAGGGAAGTGTGGGTATAATTATCAAAGAGTTCTAGTATTCCTTTGGGTTTTATGAATATGGTTATAATAATGTGAAAAAATAGCATAAACAAGGTCAATGTGTGTGTGGGAGAGTGTGAAAATGAGAACATAGATAGATATACATACCAAGGTATTGCTAGGGGTGCCATAGTAGTTTGGATTTGTTCAAATTTGGGGAAAACTAATTGGTCTTACATTGCTTTACCTCTAGTTAGTTTTCTTTGTCTCTCTACCTCGAGTTCACCTCAATGCCTCCCAGATAGCCACTCACTAGCTAGCGAAAAGTAAGTATCATCTAGTTTCCTCTTTTTGGTAATTTGTTGAACAAAATGTCCATTTGTAGTTTCTTGATGGTTCAAAAATAGTCCATATTTTCTATTCTTTCCATTAAATGCATCATGCTTCTCATTTATCATTGACAACAAATATTCAAACTCTACCTTACTAGGCAAGAATGGCAAAGATTCCATTGGTTGAGTCGGTTTTAAAGGGGGCTCAACTCCAATGATACCTTGACATTTACTAGCCTGCATAAGAGTATTATTACCATTAGTCAATTGAGGTTAGGTTGAATATTATTAAAATATTTTAGGCATCAACTCTAATTTGGACATATATTTAGTATAGATCCTGCATTTTGTCATGAATATGGAATCCTACGAAAAAGTCAAAATCTATGAAATAGAATGTACAGAATTAAACCTCAACCCCAAAATTTAAGCTATGTGAATATACAAACAAGTATGAAAAGCATTGCAATTGATATTTCTAATACATTTCTCCTTGTCAGGAATTTTCACGTTCGTCAAAAATAAATGTTTGTTTCCCATCCTTGCAAATGTTTGAGTGTATAGTAAAAAATTATTAACTTCAGAACAAATTAAAAATAACCGAATAATGTTGGTTTCCAAACAGATCTGTGAATATCCAATGCCATTTCCAATGGTATTGTGAGCCAATGATGAGGGCGGTGGCTTCTTAAGCCATCCACTAGGGTTCCAATCAATGAAGGGAATGTTCTTAAGAGTTGCCCCTTGTGGGATGGTTTGCATGTGCAAGCAAACTACATTAAGGTTCAACCCTCCTGGGCCAGTTTAATATGTGAGTGGGGCCAGGGGAAATGATAATTTCATTGTTCAGAGGTTTTCCTATTCAAGGCAACAACATTATGGTTCAACCCTCTTGGGACAATTTATTCTGTGAGTGGGGTCAGGGGAAATGATAATTTCATTTTTCAGAGGTTCAAAATTAACATCAAGAAGAAAGTTAATATGTTTAGCTTCTGACAAATTAAGGTAGAGATACAATATGTGCACATTTCCACTCATTTCTCCTAATATGTTCTTGATCTCGAATCTGATGGAATCATTTCCCATACATTCTGTAATAGATGGTAATTCCGTGGATGGATGTACCGAAGCTGAAAAATATCGTCTATTATTGCCTTGGGGAGCTCATGTTTTATATGATTCCATTTATTTTTTTATTTATGTGAGTTAAAGCTTAAAATCTAAATATTATTTTCACACAAAAAGATGAAGGCTCTTTCAGGTCATCTGACATTTCAAAATTGGAGTCAGAAAGTCAAACTTTTAGTATAGTAATTTGACTCTATTCTATTAGATGGTGTAGACAAGGAGAAATTTAAAGCCAAAACAACCAAAAATTACAACCTACCTATGCATGTAAAACCCTCAAAATATCATAGAGGAAAGTTACAAAAATGAAAAAGAAAACTAAAAAACGGTATATCTATGTGTGCGGACAATTGTAACCTCAAATACCCAAATATGGAAAAAATCCTAAGATTCAGAAACAAAACTCATTTCTAGAGACACAATATTTTTTAATTCATTTTATCAACCAAGTTCAACGTTGTTTACAACACAGAGACTTAATTAACCAAAAAGACTAGATGTAGATTATTTAAATTGTGTAATGACAAGCTAGTTTGGTCAGGAATTAGTAGAAAGTTTTGCCTCTAGCAATAACTAGTTTGTTTCCTACTAAGTCACCACAGGACCCTAACAATGTAAAATGCAGCCACTAAATCAATTCATCCCACTAATGCCTTGATCTAGGTCATGCTATACTTTTAGATTAATTTAAAAACATGTACAAACTAGATCCATTCTACAAATATCTAAATCTATTGTGTTACGCCTTAATGAGATAAAATTTATAGTTAGGGTCTGCCTCGAGTTATCACAAGGCATGAAGAGGTTAACTAATTGATTTCTAGAGTTTGCAGGTGCTACAATAAAAGTGTTAAGAGATATTTTTTTAGAGTTTCCTAGGCACTGAGACCAACAAGTTTTCATATCTTGGGGATAAACAAAATGTACAATCATCATGCAAACCATAATAGAACTTGGGTGTCTAACAAATGTTGAGCATCCTTGAACATTGGACCTCACCAACTCATAAAAAAGAATAAAAATAGGAAAAAATATAGAAGGAAAAAAATATTTTATATATTGCAGAAAACAAATCTGAAACACAAGATCTAGCCCATTATGGTTTAAAAGGAGGGCTTAGGATTTACTACCTATAACTTATATTTATTACAAAAAAATGATCTATGACAAATATTCAACCGTTAGTACCATACATTAACAAATGATGGGAATATACCCTCGGCTACCATGACAAAAATGAGCATGTTCATTCTGATCCACTCAAGGCATAGGAATGATCTTCTTAAACCTCAAATATATATCTAGAAAGTATGAAAACAAACCGTAAGAGAGAAATGAATTGTCATTTAAGAATTTATTATTTGATTAGCAAAAAACTGCATATTAATGTATTCAATAGGATCCACATTGAATGACCAATTTGAAGATAACAAAACAAACAAATCTAGTACACGACAAACAACTTCCTTGGAATCATTTGCAATAAACATATGTTGATTACTTGGTCTCCTACCTCTGAATGCCTCCTAGCTCTGAACGCCTCTAAACGCAAGTGAGAAAGTGGGTCTTGATGACGCTCTGTGTAAGCAGTGCCAATTGTGGCCTAAAACTGTCTCGTCCTATGTGATACGCTTCCTCAAGAGAATCACAATCATGGCTCGGATTTTCACCTGCAGAAGTGATTGTAAGACTAAATGAATTTCAATGCTCGAGCATCTAGGTGTTTCTCCTTGCATCGCAGTCATGGCTCAGATTTTCACCTACACACGTGACTGTAAGGCTGTAAAAATGAATGAGCTTCAGGGTCGAGCATCTAGGTGCTTCTCCAGATGTTTAAAAGCACCTTGTCTTGGCCTCTCTACTCATTTTGGCTTGCTCATTTCAACATTCATGAGGTGCATTTTTAGAGCTAACCATAAACTAAACATCAAAAAACGGTTTTTATAAAGCCCTCCTGCAGGCTTAAAAATCTCTTAAGTGCCGCCAAAAGAAAACACTAATTTTTTTGGCTTTAATTTCTTTAATTTCCGCCAAAGAAAACAATAATATTTTTTATTTTGTTTTGGGATTAGGTTTAGTTAAAATTTCTGGGAATTTAATTTTCAATTTTTTTATAAGAATATTTGGATTTTCAATACTTAATCTATTTTTATATTTTAAAAAATAAAAAATATTTAATCAATTAAAAATCAATTTAGATTATGTTTTCAAATTAAAATTAGTTTTAATATTTAACAAGAAAATCAAAATGGCTCTTGGATGGAGTATATTGTCAATATTGTTTAATGTTCATGTATTTGAAGGATATTACCAATTGTGTTTACTGTCAAGTTAACTTAATAGAATGAATAATGATTAACCTCCTAGGAGCACAAGAGACCATGATTATGTGACATCAATGATAAGCAATTTTATTAGAATATGCCAAAATAAATCTAATAATATGCAAACAAATCAAAAGGTTAGGTCTCCTTACTCACCTACAATGTCATGATCCTCCTATAAAATATAAAAAAGGTATTTGCATCTCCACACACACATATGACAAAAGGAAATGATAAAAATGAAGGAAAATATAAATCTAACTAGGATATAGAAGGTTTCTTTGGTATTTGGTATAAGGATATCAATTTCACACCTCATAGGTATAATTGAAGCATTCTTTTGAGGTGACAATTTAAGTAGAGGATCAAAAAAGGTGTGAAGAAAGTATGATTCTCAACACTCTGATAAGCATGTGAGTGAAACATGTTACAGTAGGTTTGAATATAATCATTTCATTAGTTACAGGCTTTGGCAATAGAATGTAGCTCATTGATATAGGTTGGGCATCTATGAAAACCATCACAGAGTGTCTCGCTACAATAGATCATCAAATGTTTGTGTTGTGTGAGAAATACATCAATGACATGAACGATTGGTTCATAAGGTCCCTGTTGTGTAGCCATTCATCAACCATAATTAAAATGACTAATTAGTATTATTGTAGTACTTTTTAAGTAGTCGTATTTTTGTTCATAAACTAAATTAGTTATTCACGTTAGTAATTTTTAGTTGCATTACTTATTACCTAGTCGTATATTTTAACCTGAGACTAAATTAGTCATTTATGTTAGTCATTTTTAGGTGGGCCACTTAATATTGCTCATTTTTGGTTGTATTTCACTTGGAAAAGTTGTGGTGACTAACTTTTTTGGTCACCTGGTCACTAATTTCATCATTTTCTACTAGTGATTGCATAAACAACATGTACACACATTATGTATAGGCAACACCACATGTGCACACATCATCGATGTAACATGTACAACATATACTACATGTGAACAACAATAGTACCATGCCTCCAAAACCACACTGTCTTTACCAAGAAACCTTGCTTCCAGTGTCTTATCCATTCTTGTCGAACATGTTGCAGACCACACTGCTTCCATTCCACTATTGTATCCCTCGGTATAACTAGTCCATAAAATAGACATAATATAATCACATAATATCAACTCATAACCACATGATACTGACCTTTTATATTTTGTGACTACTCTTCCCAATTGATTCCTTATAATACCAAGAACCTATTCATGTCATTAACCTACATAAAAAACCATTCCTCCACAAGTATGATCCTTGAAAACCTTGTTAGATAGTAATCATAATCTTGTCAGACAATGACATACATACATTAATACATGTATACATATATAAAAATCAGCAAAATCATGATCATACCATAATTACCAGATAACATAAGGTCTAAGTTAAGAGAAATTTCTTATTTGTGCACAACATGCACAACATTAAGAAAAACCATTCCTGACGTAGCCAAGGAATATGACACAAATCCATTTACTTCACCTTTTCTGGTTACCTTTCTTATGTCCATGCTGCTACCGTCCATTTACCATAGTGGACCCAACTAGTCTAATCCACTGTCATAGTCCTACCTTTCGTTGTGCTTACTCATTCACCTAGCTTCATCTATGTCATACATTAGCTGTTGGGTACCACACATCTCTCTTTGAGCTCCGTTAACTTTCCTCTTTCCCAACCAATTCCCAAGACTCAAAATAATAAAAGGCAAGAACATAAATAACAACAAGAAGACCATGAAAACCAAAAGAAATACGATGCCACAACAAAGTGGCATAGCTATGAATCAAAATTACAAATCAAGTGCAAGAATAGAAAAA
The DNA here is from genome assembly GCA_000404065.3 of Pinus taeda. Taxonomy (NCBI): domain Eukaryota; kingdom Viridiplantae; phylum Streptophyta; class Pinopsida; order Pinales; family Pinaceae; genus Pinus; species Pinus taeda. The sequence goes on along the minus strand of APFE031167012.1, from coordinate 42,917 downwards.
TACCAAAAGCACAAGATTAACAACAGACACCATAAATCAATCCCCATGGTTCCCAAGGAAAGATCGACCTGACCCTTCTTCGAGATTTCATGGCAACCTCTCTTGCCATGCAACTCCCTACATCATGATGTCTTTAACACATAACTGTTAGTGCATAAATAAACATATAGATACACCAGTAACCTCATCTTGTTATGCCAAGCACGTTTCCTTGTAGCTAAATGAGTCCATGCCATCTCTCAAGGGACTCCAATCCCCTTGAAAAATCAACTTGTAACTAGAGACTAGCTAATATATGTGTCAAATACATGGCCATGAATATAACACGTATCCACATAATTTTAGACAAATCAAGGTTAAGAAGAATTCTTGTGTGCAAAACACTCATTCGTGTGGAATTAGGGTTTCCAAACATAACCAAAGAAATTCTTGTCCAATTCCTTTTTTTACCTTTTTACCTTGCTGCAATCAAGGCTTACTATGCACTGTCACATCACCCAACTGTTAATGATATAAACACATCAATTATTACCTTGTCAAGCTAATACCAACATGCTTCCTGAAACTGCTCACACATGTCAACCACATGCTCCAAATATCAAGGCAATCATAACTATTAGTTTGAAATCAACATTTAGCAAGACTAGAAATAATGTCATAATCTATAGTCAACTCATTATCCTTAGACACAATGCTACAACTTTCACCTACTATACTCAAGTACATATCAACTATCTCAACGCATATGTGTTAGTACAATAATCTTAAAACAAGATCATTCCGTGATGCGATCATATAGAATCATACTCATATAATGCAATTAATCAAACATTCAAGCAAGCTATGAGTGCACCATGTCAGATAAATCAACTAAACGACATAAATAGGAACCAAACACTCAAACACCAAATAGACGACATAATAGGCACCAAACACTCAAACACCAAATAGATGACATACTCAACAATGAAGCACCAAGTATACTACATAAGAAACCCATACATTAATGTATCTCAGGGGAGGCTATATTTTCTGCATAATCAATCTAGTTAGCATGATATAACTTCACAAGATATCAATTCAAACATAACTAGGAACATGATATCCAAAATAGTCGCTAGCTAACATGTTTACATCATAACTCATACATAATTATCATTCACACATATGAAAAGTTAATCTAAATTAGTGCATCACCATATCACAAATATGCTGGCTCATATTTGAATATCATAACCATAACTCTTTGCATAGGTCAAACCAGGTTAACACAATACATATTACATCAATATATTCAATGAAATGAACATAACCATCACACATATGACCAATCCAAATTACAACATCAATATCTCAACGAAATAACCCTAATCATGAAGTTAATAGCATATAACAAAAATAAGCTATATATCATTCTCATCAACAACATAAAACATAATTGTCAAGCTAATTGTCATAACAACAACAAGTCAGCCTATAACATACTCATCAAAAATATATCATATAACATAATCATCAAGCTATCTAACCTAACCAACAATAGAAATGCTTACAAACACATGTTACTATCATTCTTGATTATCTGACGCATTTGCATATGACTATACTAATAAACTATCATTTATCATGTATGTAACCATAACATCAAAAGACGTGTACATAACCTAATGTATATAAACCTAATTCATATAACAATACTTGACTTACATATGTGCATGCTAAACATACAATACTTGTATGACAATCTGTTCTTGCCTCGAGGTCCAATACTGTAACTTCACTTTGATGATCTACATCTCCTGCTTTGCCTCGTTCAACACATTAGCATCATAACATACCAATAACACCATGATGACCTAGATTGTATACCATGACTTCACAAGGCATGTTTGACCTACTATTCATGCATAACTGTAACTAAGACCATACATGCATAACAACTACATATAGACATATAACACATGAGTACCAAACCATATACACATCATTTTAGCTAGAGTCCAGTCATTGATTCATGACCATATCAACCATGCAAACCATGACCTCATGCATGAAAACAACCATTACTCCATTGTACGAATTGCCACATGCAACCGTCAATATGCATAAGCAATGCATAATCAACTACACATACATATAAACACATGTATTCAAGCATCAACAATCAATTCTTGTAACCAACCTACAATACTGATACGTGTAATCAAACCTATAAGAATGTAGTCTCACATACAAGGATGTAGGTAGGTGACATAAAATCAACATGTAAGCAACATGTAACCATATGCAACCAATCATATACTCATGACGATGCATTCCACAAAATCAATCATTAAGTTCCTCATGACAACCTTACTACCATCATGATCAACATCAAGAAAATACAACAAGCACATGGAATGCAAGTGTAAGAGTCACACATGCAACTGACATGCATGCATGACTAACACACACTGCTCATCTAGTCTGAGGGGTGAACCATGCTCTAACACCACTCTATAACACCCTCCTCCAACAAGCAACCGATGAGCTGGGGTAAACATGAGATGAGAGGCCCCTATGATTGGACTCGACCTCCTATGTGACCTTAAGGAAGTGGAATCAATGAAACATCACACACAATCATACAACCTCAGCTTCAGAATCCTTAGGAGACATGTCAACCACTCAAACAGCATGTCCCTGGGTCCCGCTGCTATTCTGGATCTTTTAGGCCACGGTCACTCTCATGCTATAGGCAAGAGAGCGACTAACAACCCAAAGTTTCTCTCACAAGATTGCCTGTCAGCGACGAGATACTAAAGTTTCTAGTTCTGTGCTAGCGATACCAACGTTTGAACCACTTTTTCAGGCATAGAGGCTAGGTCACTACCTAGAATGGAATGATAGCTTAAAATCAATAAAATTACAGGGAAGCAATGATGCAAAAGAAATAAGTTGAACGAGACCATAACCAGACCCCTACTAGCCATGACATGCATTTCATCAAACATATCACTAATATGTAACCTACAAGTCTAAACAACATAATTAAGTGTAGGAATCTCATACTTATCTGAGAATCACTATGAATCATTTTTCCCTCATGTCATTTGTTGCATTATCATCTATTAGGTCATAGACACATTATCCATTCATGTATAAGTAAAAACATGCTGAGAGCCATACATATCTATTGTCATAAAATATACATATAACCATCGTAATAGGAACAAAATTACCATAAACATATGAACCATCAAAATCCACATATACATCAATACATTTACACATGAAAAACAAGGGAATGAATTTTCTCATTAATGAATGCAATGAACCAACTGGAGATGGGACTACCACGTTCTATCCGACCATAGAATGGCTAAGCCAAATCTCTCTTCAGCCATTCACCCCCGTGCCATATTCCAAGCATGAATGTGGGACTCAAACCAAAAGAACCAACCAAGGCATATCAAGGCTAAACCACCTCACTGTCATTAATAGAAACTAGTCTTTACCATAATCCATCCCAGATAACTAAGCCAACATAATGAATACATCATAACATGCTTTATCGTAATCTCCACCCGATCAATAGGCCAAACAAGAAGGGATGCCACCGGATTTATCCACCTACAATGTGAGGATTTTTCCTGTCTCCTAGTCTCTTAAGATTTACCGCAATCCAAACCTGAACCACTAAGCCCTAAACCAACACCCACTCTCTGGGATTTACCACATATCCCAAACCTAAGATTAATAGGCCCAACAGAGAGAAAACCACCTCTTAGATTTATCGCATATCCTGCCATTCACCAGAAAGGATTCCTAGGTCCACTAAGGCAACACAATCCTGGCTTTATTGCAATCCACAGTCTAGCTCATGTGTGACTAGACAGGTGGCTTTACCGTGATCCATAGTCCAGTTCAGACACCACTAGGCCATGTGCTCTATCATTTGGAGATCCAGTCCACTCATCTTTGAATCCAACTCAACCAAAACATGAGAACCCCATCACACTATGGCTATCCGGAAATGGAAAGGGTAGGCTGGAAACATTGTTACACCTAGAAGAACCCATGCCATGATAGAAAATAACCACATGCAATACCATGCATGCTAAATCTAGCAAGGAAAATAAACATGCAAGTCAATACCTATAATGAAGCCTGTCATAGCTGCTTGATCCTACCTTTCCCTGCTTGATCCTTGCTTCCTCTTGCCTTCTTTTCCTTTTTTGATCCCATGCATAGCCATAGCAAAACTTGAGCCAAGAGCTTACACTGACTAATATCTTAACACTGAAAAGAAGAAGCTTTTCAACTAATCCTTAGAAGCCCTTTTATAAATAAGGCCTATATTTTCTTCATTTTCCATTATTTTCCTTCAATTTCCTCCTCACGTGCAACCTGTGGCCTTTGACCTTCCTTTTCTCCTAATTTCCTTTATTTTCATAAATAAAATGCCAATAAATGCCTCATGCCTTCCAAAACCTTAGCCATTTCCTTTTCCAATTTCCTTAGCCATAAACAACCAAATGAACACCCCCACTAGGATGTCCTGCCCAACATTTAGCTTGGAATAAGTGTCCCATCATCTGTGGTATTTATAAATTTTTACATGGATTTTTTACCAAGGCTATTACAAAGATCTTGCAAGGAGGAACTTGCAAGGGTAGTTGAAATGAAGGACATAGGTCTCATGCGCTACTTCCTTAGGTTGGAAATATGACAAGGCAATGGGGAACTATTTGTCTCTCAAGGCAAGTATGCAAATGAGATACTACAAAATTTCTACATGGAGAGTTGCAAACCCATGGAGACACCTCTAGCGACCAACTAGAGGAAGGAGGATGCCACTTCAGGTAAGGAAGTGGATGCTACGATTTATTAGCGGCCAAAGGATTCATTGATGTATCTTGTGAACACACGACCAGATATGTGCTATGTAGTCAACCAACTAAGCCAAGTTATGGTTAGGCCAACCAAATTACATTGGAAGGCAACAAAGTATGTCTTACAGTACCTCAGAGGCACTACCCAATTTGGACTATGGGACATATGAACAGGGGGAGTGAATCTATGCGGTTTCAGAAATGTAGATTGGATAGTAGGAGACCATTAAACCAAAAGATTACATTAGGTGGAATTTTCAATGTTGGGTCCGCAACTGTTTCTTAGTATAGCAGGAAGAAAATATTTGTGGCACTGAGCTTAACATAAGAAAAATACAGGATTGCAAGTCAAGCAACTGTGAGGTGATCTAATGAGAAAGATACTTGTTGGATTGTTTGGTCAAATGATGGATTCAACTGTGACCTACTGTGATAATCAGAGTTGCATCAAGCTCTCTGAGAATATTGTATTTCATGATCGATCAAAGCATATAGGTATATATTATCACTATTTATGGGACTGTGCACAGAGGCAAATAATGATGTTACAATACATTTCGATGGACAAACAAGATGCTGACATTTTGACAAAGGCCTTGTCAAAAGGGAAGTTCGAGTTCCACAGGTGCATGATAGGGGTGGTTGACAATCCCTTTGTTGCTCAGAGGGAGTGTTGAAAATGCAACAAAAAATTCTCAAATTGATTTTGCCTTGATTAAATTGAGAAAATTTGAATTTCCACATCAACAGACAACTTGGATGTAGCTAAATTGTGTGACATGGTTTGCATCACCCAGTTTGCTCAGTAAATTCAAGTTGGAGGAGTTAGAGGTAAGTTAAGCATGTCTGATTTCTAATTTGTAGCAATCAAGGTCAGTTATTTCAAATTGTTTTTAGTTAAACTAGTTCCACCTGTTGGAGGAACTAGTGGAAGGTCAGTTGTGCAATGAGACTTCAGTCAAACTTAGTGATCATCCAATTAAGTGATCAATCAACCCACAATAGCTAGTGCATGCAGAGAATTCGAGTTCCCCAGCTGTGGTGGAGATTCCAAGGCAGTGTAACATCAGTTGTAGATTAGTCTTGAGTATACAAGTGTTGCATGCAGTGAGATGATCAACCTTGGGAATTGCGGAATCCATTTTGGAGAAATTCCTAAATAATAGGGGCCTAATTTCTTAAGGAATTGCGGAAGGAAATAGGGGCTCAAATAGAGGCAGAAATTAACTAAGTTTGGGTCAAAGCTTCTCAATAAGCAGAGAGATAGGTTATTCACTTGCAGGTTGTGTTCAATTGAGCAAAGGAATTGTAATAGAGTCTTTATTCATCAGATTAATGCAAATAGACATTGTTGTCTTTAGCAGATTGCTTTCCCTAGAAAAAATATTGTGTTCATGTCTGTTATTTCTTATTGTATGTGTGAAATTTTGTTCTAAATTGTGAATTAACTTCCAGAGAGTAGTAAAGTAAGTTTGTGTCTTGTAATTTTGATTAAAACTTCATAAGCAGTTGCAAATTTACACCATAATTTCTACAACCTGAGATTATTAAAAGTTGAGTAAAATCAATATTTAATTATAATTATTTTGTTGACATAGTTAACCATAATGTTTTTGTTTCAACAATTTTTTTGTTATATATTTATCAATAGTAAATGCAAATAAAATATTTAAATGTATTAACCACATTAATATATTTAATCTGGTTATTTATTATAAACATCAATATTTGTCTGATTTTTATTAAATATATTTTTAAATTTTAAAATTGCTATGAACTTATCCTAACCCCATAAAATAAAATTCTTACACAAATGGCATAAGTCATTATCCAAATTACCTCATAAAAGAAAAGGACATGTAACAATATTATATCTGACCATTTATCACATGCCATGACAACTGCTGTTCCAACCAACCCTATCTCCATGGACCCCAAGTCCAGCCCTATTTCTTGTGACGTTGCGCATTCAACCACACAAAAAAATCCTACCGACAAACACGTCAAAGCTCCCGCAATAATTCATGACAGGCAACCCCACCAAATGAATTGCCAATAACTTTCAAACCACCACCTTATCCATCCATCCATGAATGGGCACTTCTCACTGGACCGATGTCAAATTATCCTTTAATAAATTATTAACTTTTTTCTAAGAATCTTAACGCAGCAACCATAGAAATTGTTTCCATTCTTATCTGTTAATGGGTGTGAATTTATGCCAGACTTAGTAAAAGTCTTGGGCTTAATTAAATTTATATTAATTGCTAACTTTTAACATTGCCCCCAAGTCCTGGTAGGCTCTTTACTATCCGTGCCCCCACCCCACCAGCTATATATACGCTTCTATATCTTCCCATACCCAACATTGCTTACCCAACATTGCTCTGCGTGTCTCTGAGCATTTTTTTTTCATTTAGGTTTCTCTGTGTTTTAGGGTTTCGAATCGAGTCGCCGTGTATAATCTGTGTGTCTTTCTCAGTGTCCAACCATGTCTGAAGGGCATCGTCACCACCTCTTCCACCACCGAAAGGAGGAGGACGACGATAACGTTAACGTTAACTCTGGTTATGGTGATCAGGGTTCCTATGGATCCTCTGATTACCAGGCTGGTTCTGGTTATAACGCCAGCTCTGACTACCAGACTGGCTCTGGTTATAACGCCGGCGGTGATTACCAGACGGGTTCTGGCTATAACGCCGGCAGTGACTACCAGACTGGTTCAGGTTATAACGCCGGAAATGATTACCAGACTGGCTCTGGTTATAGGGCCGACTCTGATTATCAGAGCGGCTCTCGTTTTAATGTCGATTCGGGTTATGGCGCTGACACTGGTTATCAACAAGACCAGTCAGATGATTATGACAGAGCCCGACAGGAGGTAAAAAGCGACAAGCGCAAGGAGCACCTCGGGGAGTTCGGAGCCGTGGCTGCCGGAGCCTATGCTCTGGTATGTATTACGCTATGTCATGTTCTGCTATATACACAATGAATATATATTTGTCATGTTCTGATATATACACAACGAGTATGTGTTTATCATGTTGTGCTATATACACAATGAGTATGTGTTTATCATGTGTCTGCTATATACACAACGAGTATGTGTTTATCATGTGTCTGCTATATACACAATGAGTATGTTTTTCTCTTTTTTTTTTTTTGTGATTGGATCTAATTGATGTGTTTGGATTGAATTGGTTGTTGTGATATATTCAGTATGAGAAGCATGAGGTAAAAAAGGATCCTGAGAATGCTCGAAGGCACAGGATAGAGGAGGAGGTCGCTGCCGCCGCCGCTGTGGGTGGCGGTGGGTATGCGTTCCACGAGCACCACGAGAAGAAACAAGACGAGGAGGAGGCTGAGGAAGCCGAGGGTGGCCGCAAGCATCGCCACCATCTCTTCTGAATTTGGCCATGCCTCTCCAATGACGGACATTAGAGGGTTATTGTAATATGTGGGTGTGAAATAAATGGAGATAATGGAGAGGGCAAATAAAGTGGTGTATGTAATTGTTTCGAGTTGACTAAGTTGTGTATTAGTTGTTTCCAGTGGAGTCGTAGAGTGTGTATGGTAACAGTTTATCACAATTTTATTTATGTACTAAATGGATAAACCCTTCCCTCTCTTATATTGGATTTTATATATAGTATATTATTATATATATATATAATACATATATTTTTAAATATTTTCTTTCTTAACCTATTTTTTTAATAATATATTAATTAATTTGACCCTAATATTTTTGTATAATATTAATTAATTTCATACTAATTTTTTTTGTTTTTTGTTTTAGAGATTCCATTTTAACATCTAGTCTACTTCATTCAAAGTTCTTTATTTAAATTTTGATTAATACCTTTTCTTGTAAATTTTGAGTAATAGCTTTTCTTTTAAAGGGTAGTTTGGTGTTTTATTTAAATTTTGAGTAATACCTTTTCTTGTAAATTTTGAGTAATAGCTTTTCTTTTAAAGGGTAGTTTGGTGGTTTTTTAAAATTTTAATTAGTATTATCATTTGATTTATTGTATATATTTTTAAATTATTTATTTAATGTTTTTTAGTATTAGTTTTTGATGATGGGTAGAGTGTCTATTCTAAATATTGGACAAGCTTTCCATTAACAAAATTCAATGTTATCATAAATAAAATATATTTTAATATCCATGTTAACAAAATTCAATGTTATCATAAATAAAATATATTTCAATATCCATGTTCAAGAAAAGATTTCAATGTCAACCATAAAATAATTGAAAAAAAATTCTCTTAATTAAAACATTTTAAGTGGCTTCACTAATCTACATTTTGCTAGAATTGCAAGTTTAAGATGTGTATTTTATAGAATCCAAGTATCCAAGGAGAATTAAAAGCGTTGAATCCATTTATGCACTTAAAAATGTAATCTCTCTCTCTCTCATATATATATATATAACCTGTATAGATCCATGTTGACAGCACTGAGACACATCAAATCTATCTAGGTGCAAATGTTTTTTCAAAATTTGCAATCTAAAAGAGGCTTTTACCTCAAAATGTTTGATTCCTCTAGGGGCTTGCAATATATTTGGTAAAGATGGATCTATATTTTTATTACAACCTAGTTTGAAAGAAATGTCATCAAAATATTCCACTCTCACTTTAAGCCATAAATAAATGTTCATATAAGGAAACACAATTTTATGGAAATAAAATAATTAAATGTAAAAAGAAAAAATATTATATTAAGACATAATTCTTATCATTTTAAAAACTTTTCCAATATAAGACTTAAATAAATTATTTGATATCCATATTAATTTATTTATTTCAATATCAATTTTATATATACATATAGGGAAAAAATTTTATGCTAATCATAATAGAATATTCTAATATCCAAAGTAAAGAAGTGATTGAAAGTAAAAAAAATCAATCACTTCTTAATAATAGTAATAAGAATGAAATTTGCAATTGATTTAATTTTGAATATTGAATTAATGTGTGGTATTTAAAAAATATTAATAATAGTGAGAAATTCAATGTAATATATAGGGTTAAATAACATAGTCATATATTTAAAATATGTCAATAACAAAAAAAATATTTTAATACGGACAATGTGACCCATAAATAAAATATTTCAATGTTCATGTTCAGTAAATATTTCAATGTCAAGAATATATATAATATAACCATTTAAAAAATATCTTATTGTGAAAACATTTAAGTAGTCTCACCATTCTACATTTTGATCATTTTCCATATATATTATTTAGTACATTGTGTCTAAAATCAAACAAAGAGTCAATGGAGTTTTATGCTCTACACTATCCAAGTTCCCAAGGGATTTTTTAACGCATTGAATCCTTATTTTCATTCAAAAATGAAATTTAAAAATAAAAAATTACACATGGTACACATACATACATACTCTAGCAAGCATAGAAATGGATCAAATATATCTAGGTGAAAACCTTTCTTTCAAGTCTTGTACTCTAAAAGAGGTTTATAACTCAAGAAATTTTATCCCTTTCCATGATTGCTATAATTGTGGTTAAAATGTATATTAAATAATATCCAATACTAATTATCCACATTATAGGTTGGAAACTTTGTTATAACCATAATACATTCATCTTAAATTTGGATTTATCAAGTGTTGCAAGGGATCAAATCTCTCAAGACACAAACTCCTTTTTGAGTGCAAAGCTTGAAGAAAAATTTGCACCTAGATAGATTTGATTCCTCTTGGCTCTTGGTAGGTGAGTTAGGATGGGTAATTGTTGGTTCCTAATAATATTATTTATATTTACATGAATTTCACTTCTTTATATACAAAAATATTCTTATTTTTTTTTAAAATCTTGATACATATATGTCTATTTGGAATTCTTATTTGACATATTTTTATTATTAATTTAATTTATTTTTTTAATGTGATATGCATTGTATTGATATATATAGATACACATCTAACTTAGAAAAAAAACTCATTGTAAGTGTTGAGATTTTATATCCTTGTGTGTAGGCTGTAGTCTAACAATGCAAGCCTTCAACGTTCTTAAGGAATCTAGCGCATAAACCTTGGGTGGCATTTTAACGACACATTTGGTTTGATTTCCACCATGTCTCAAGTTTGGAGCATGGTGGTGGTGTCAAGTTCACGACTTCTTGCATTTAAATCACATGGTGATTCCACCTAGTGTCTGTCATCCCTCATTCCTCATTAAAATATTGGGAACTCTCGACATGGACATCAATTCTTCCAATCATGGATTATAGGGAGCTCAATAAGCTCACTATTAAAGTTAAATTTCCCATTCTAGTTATTGATGAATTGTTGGATGAATTACATGGATCAATTTACTTCACCAAGCTTGATCTTTATTCAGGATATCATCAAATTAGAATGAAGAATGGAAAAATTCAGAAAACAACATTAATAACTTATGAGGGTCATTATGAATTTTTGGTCATGCCTTTTGGTCTTACTAATGGACCTTCAAGGTTTGATGAATTCCATTTTCAAACCCTTCCTTAGAAAATTTGTGTTAGTATTTTTTGATGATATACTAATCTACAACAAGTCATGGAACGATCATGTTCAACATGTTGACATGGTGCTCAAACTATTGGAGGAGAAATAATTACATGCAAAAACCTCCAAATGTTTCTTTGGAGTACAAGAGGTGTAATATTTGGGTCATATTGTATCTCATGAGGATGTTAAGGTAGACCCTAACAAAATTAAAGCCATTAAGAAATGGAAAATCCCCATAACCATAAAGCATATCCGAAGATTTCTCAAGTTGATATGGTATTATCGCAAGTTTGTTAAGAATTATGGGAGAATAGAGGCACCTATGACATCATTACTGATGAAAAATGCACTTTCTTAGACACCAGAAGAAACTAAAGCCTTTGAACATCTTAAAGAGGAAATGTGCAAGGCACTAGTCTTAGCTATGCCATACTTCACAAAAACCTTTATTATGGAATGTGATGCCTCAGGAAATGGAACTGGTGTTGTTTTACTGCAAGAAGGAAGACCCATTGTTTTTTAAAATAGTCCAATCAAAGGAAATTATTTACACAGACATATTTATAAGAAGGAAATGTTAGAAATACTAAATGCACTAAAGTAAGGGTGACGTTACCTAATGGGAAGACACTTCAAGGTAAAAACAGATCATGATAGCGTTAAACACTTTTTGGAACAAAGATTGTCTTCAGAAGAGAAGCAAAAATGGGTCACAAAGATTTTGGGTTATGACTTTGAAATCATCTACAAAAAAGGGAAGATAAATGTTGTTGCAGATGCACTCTCAAGAAAGGATGAGGATGTAGAAGAATTATTTTGTGAAATTTCTATTATCCAACCTGAGTGGATAACAAAAGCAAGGGATGAATGGAACAATGATGAAGAGGTGTGGACACTCACTCAAAAGTTTCAGCAAGATCTGAGTATATTTGACACATTTAGTTGGAAAAATGATTCATTATTGTACAAAGATCACTTATATCTTTATAATAATTCCCAAATCAAACAAAAGATTCTTTTGGAATTTCACACCTCCCCCTTAGGAGGGAACTTGGGATTTTTAAAAACTTACCATAGGGTCAAGAAGGAATATTTTTGACATGGCCTTAAATCTGATATTTAGAAGTTTGTGGCAGAATGTTTGGTTTTTCAACAAAATAAAGTTGAGACAATTAAGACTCCAGGTCTGTTACAACCTTGATCCATTCCAAGTTAGCATTGGGTGGAGTTTTCAATGGATTTTATCACAAGTTTACCCAAGTCGAATGGAAATAGTGTCATCATGGTGGTAGTTTATAGACTTATGAAGAATACACACTTTTGTGCATTATCTCATCCTTATAATTCCAGTGTAGTTGCTATTGCATTTATGGAAACAATTCAAAAGCTTAATGGAAACCCAAAGATTATTGTGAGTGATAGAGATCCCATTTTCACTAGAAATTTTTGGACGAAATTATTTTCTTGTCTTGGTACTCAATTAGCTCATAAATCATCTTATCATCCTCAATCTGATGGGAAAACTAAGATAGTGAACAAATATTTGGAAGGATATCTTTATTTTTTTGTATATGATAAACAAACATAACGGATCAAGTGGTTACCTTTAGTTGAATGGTGGTATAACACTTCCTTCCACACTGTAACAAAAATCACCCCATTTATGGAACTTTATGGATATCATCCACCATCCATCACATTATCTTTAAGATAAAATTCTAAAGTTCAAGAAGTGGGAGATCACATCAAACATCAACAACAAGTTCTCCAACTCTTAAAGGATAACCTCACTTTGGCACAAAATTGAATGAAACAATAGGCAGATCAACATCGAAGTGAAAGAAGTTTTGAGGTAGGCGACTGGGTATTTTTACAGCTACTACCATACAAACAAATGTCCTTGAAGCAAGATAAGAAGGATAATAAAGTATCACCCAAGTACTATAGTCCTTACAAGGTGTTGCAAAAGATTGGTACTATGGAATACAATTTGGAGCTACCTACATCTTCCCGAGTACACCCATTTTTCCACGTTTCACGCTTAAAGAAGGTTATCGGTGATAAGCTTCTCGTTCAAACAGTGTTGCGAGAAATTGACGAAGAAGGAAAAATCATATTTGAGCTTGAAGCAGTCATAGAAACAAGAACCCAACAACTACAAAATTGATAAATTTTGGAGTATCTCATTAAGTGAAAGAACTTACCCACTAAAGATTCCACATAGGAGGATGAGAAGTTTAAAGATAAGCATCCATAACTACTCAAGCACTGAGGAATTTTTTTTTTTTTTAAGGAGAGGGGCATGTTAAGTCCCTATAATACTAGTGTAGCCCCCTTATGATTAATGTTAGTGTATCCCCATTATTCTTATTGTTGTGCCCATGTAGCCCCCATATTGTTATTGTTGTGCCCCATAAAATCCAACTATTATTATTGTTGTGCCCTTACATTATTATTGTTAAGTAGGCTTTGATTATATTGTGACCCCTTAGACTCCTATATATACAAAGGAGGTATTTTCATTTGTATCATCCAATAATTATTCACTTATGTAATATAAAGGAGGTTTTGCCCCTCGAAGAGGATAATTTTTAAGTCGTTGATATATATTTTCTTCTATTTTATGAGTTGGTTGCATAACACAATTGAACATGGTCTTCATTGGGGGAGCAATACCATACCACATGGGTTTACATTGGGGGATATATTGAGAAACAAATGTGATGGGGATGAGACTTTGGGGGTGAACCAAAATCCCATCTGGACCTAATAAATCGCTATTGAGGCCTGTGGATTATGGGCCCATGAAGCCTTTCAGAAATTCTTCTCATGGTCTCACTTGCCTTATGGGCTAATGAGTCATTCATCTTTTCAAGAAGCTATGGCAGATTCTTGGGAAGCTCCAGACCCTCCTTCGTGCAAACCAGGTAACCTCTCCTTGTTCTCGGTCCACACACCGCGCTTCCATTGCGGATTCTTGCTCCAGCACATAGCAAACTCCCACGCATTGGTCCATAACCATCCTTGTACATGACAGGTCTGGTCCCCGCAGTCTGGCTAACGAAGTCTCCGCCTCGTCTTGTAGGAGCAGCAGGTCTACTATAAAATGCATCCCTTGTCCGCCTCATCAAAAACAAAATAAAAAACACTTCTCTCTTGCCCGCTCTTTGCATTGGGCCGAGCATCATAGTTATGGATCCAATCTACAACCCTTCCAACCCTCTCATTTTTTTGAGAACATAGCATAAGGAACATTCTGCAATTGGTTTTCTAACATAAAAAATTCATCCATTCTGCTTCAGCCCTGCTAGTAGCCTCTTGCGGGGAGGCAAAGAGGCACTAGGATCCGATCCCTTGGTCTCCACCTCCTCCTGAATACAACCCTCAATTCTCTACAAAGCCCTACCTAAAACCATGCACATTGACATGCTTATTTTGCGGCATTCATACTTTCATTTTTAGCTGAAAAGGAAACCAGAAAACAATTCAAACAAAAACATACAAAGACACAAATTCACAAAGAGGCGCTTTCTTTATTTACAAACTTAGATTACAATTTAAGGCATCTTAGCCTTAATCAAGAATTCTCTAGCAACTACATTTTTCCCTCTCTCACACGCATAGGTCTTGTCTGTCTTCTTCATGCACTAATGAATTCTTCATATCTTGTTATACATACATTTAGTTTTAACTGTTTTTTTTTAATTGAAATTTGTTCATTAACTGAATTCGGTTCATGGTTGGTCTAGTTGTCCATGTGGTTGTCCACGTGTCTTCTTTCTCTAATTTTTTTTTCCACTAAGGTGTTTGGATGCTCCTGCATCAAAATGACATAATATATTGGGGGATATATAGAGGGTAAAGGATTTTTCTATTGGTAGGTATAAAAAATGGAGCTCAAGGTTAATGAAAAAATATAAACAAGTGTAAAAAATGTTAATGAAAAAATGGATACCTATAATATCTAGTGATAGTAGGGTTTTTTTAAATTGGGAAGTTGTATGGGTTCGTATTGCTAGGGGCTTAAGTAATGTGATTTTTAGAGGTATTTTCCAATATGTAGTCAAAATAGGGGTATTTTTTAGTATGCCACGAATGCATGTGACATGTCATAGGTTCATTGAGTGAAGCCCCTGTGGTCAACTGATAAGGTTTCCATGCCAACGACTCTCTCTAGCTTCTCTCTAAGTTTCCATCCTCCTATGGCCAGCCAACCTCCATGGGGCTCACTCTACCAAATGACTTGTACTACTACAAACCATGCCTTGTGGTCCAAGAGGGCCCCCCCTAAGCATTAGCTAGCATTGTTGGTCTTTGAAGGTAGTTTTTTTATATATCATGCTAGTTTTTAGTCTATGAAGGTAGAGTTCTCTGTTGTTGTTATGATTTTGTATATCTTTTTTCATTGTAACCAAATGAGGCTATTTGGTCTCTCCTTTGTGAGTAGAGACCTCCCCATGTCACATGCTTCCTCAATCTCATGCCCATGTTCATAGGTAGTCCTTGCTGAGTTCTAATGCTCACAATAATATACCTTTTGTAATTCTATTGTAATAGAAAATCTCTTTACTCAAAAAAATAAAGTGTTAAGTTTCTATATGCTTATTAATTAAATCCAAATATAAAGTTCTAAAATATAATGATTATGAATATAAATCATTATTAATTTATATGGTAAAATGAATCTCATATATATATTCTTATTTTAATTATATGTTTACTTTAAGAGGTATAATTTAGAGTAGATTACAAGGGAGATGTGTAATTCCTTGCATGGTCAACATGACTCAAGGCATTTTAAAATAAAAATAAAAATAATAATTCTAAATAGAAAAACAATATCTACTATAATAAAAAATAAAAAATAATATACATGTTTGGCTAGTTTTAATTAAAATTATTATAAAACATGGATAATCCCATTCTCAATGTTCTTGCACAATTGGTTGTTGATATTATAACTCAATATTTCACTTTAACCCTTAGCCGAAAATGAAATATTTAGATGTCCATGTAAAGTAACATATTCTTAAATCAACTTTAGAAAGAGATAAAGGAAGAAAAAACAACTTATATTTTCACTTTTAGGTGTGAGGACAATGTACAACCATTATATCCTTTAAAATATTTCAATACATCCACTGAAATAAATTATTTTTATATTTGAAAAAAAGCAAAATCTTATAATTAAAACATTTCAATTACTGTTACTTATCTACATTTTGGATCTTTATATATCTATATATATATTTTGTTAAAATTGCAAGTTTAAGTTGTGTACTTTTTACAATCTAAGAACACAAAGAAATTTCAAGGCACTAATCCATTTATGCATTATGCATTAAAAATATGCAAATTAATATATATATATATATATAATATATTATATATATATATATATATATATATATATAATATAACAGAACAACAAACACACACACCCACACACGACACACACACACACACAAGAACTAAAGGGATCAAATCTCTCTAGTTGCAAACTCTTTTTTCAAATTTGCATTCCAAAAGAGTTTTGCACCTCAAAGAGAATTAGCTCCTCTAAGGGTATATTTGTGATTACGATGGATCTATGATGTCATAAAAAATAATTTAAATTCTAATATGTCAACCATAAATAAATGTCCAATGTAAAGTAACACAATTTACACCAACTTTAAAAAGATATAAAGTAATTAAATGTAAAAAGACAAAAAACCTTATATTAAGATGTATAATTCTTATATTTATTAAAAATATTTCAATACATGACTTAAATAAATTATTTGAATATCCATGTTAATTAATTTATTTCAATATCAACTATATATGTAGGGAGAAACTAAAAAAAATAGAAATAGAAATTTAATGTTAATCATAAAAAATAATTTAATATCCAAAGAAGATAAGTAATTGAAATTAAAAAAAATCAATTACTTCCTACTAAAAGTAATATGATGGAAATTTGCATTTCATTTAATTTTTAATATTAAATTAATATGCCACATTTAAAAAATATTAATAATTGTGAAAAAATACAATGTGATATGTAAGGTTAAATATCATTGTTGTGTATTTAAAAATACATTAATAACATTTTTTTTTTTTTAATGTGGACAATGTAATGCATAAATAAAGTATTTCAATGTCCATGTTAGTATGTTGTGTCTGACACCAAATAAATAAAATAAACGCATAATGTAATATCATGACTTCTTGAAGTTTCTCTAAAACGTTTAGAGCCCTGGTTTTGGGTTTGTGGTTTGGGACCCATGGTTTTCATAACACATAGTATTGTGCCAATAATTTTTCTCCCTGGTTTTGGGTTGGTGGTTTGGGACCCATGGTTTTCATAACACATGGTATTGTGCCAATAATATTTCTCTAGATTATTAGATGAGAGATTATTTATATGTAATATTGTTTAGACATTATGTGTGGGGTGAGAAGACAAGAAAATTGGAGTTGACATAATGGTTGTAAGTTTTTATTTAATGGAAACTTTATAGATATTTCCCGTGGTTTTTCCCTATAGGGTTTTTCAAGTAAATTTATTATTCATTTTGGTTGTGTGAATGTTTTAGATTATTTATTTTAGATTTGGGTTTTTGAATTAACATGCTTTTACAAATATATTGCATTATTTATAGATTTTATGTCTATTTTACGTTACATCTTTACCTCATTTTACATAGATATGATATTTATATTGGTAAATAATTTCTTGGTTGTTTTAACAAGTGGTATCAGAGCAGGTTCTTGTTGGAGATTTGGTTTACACACAACTAGAATGGAATCACTCATAAGCATTGAGAAACTTACCAGGGTGAATTTCACTACATGGAGGTAAAAAAGGGAAGATATCTTGACATTGAAAGGTATGCAAGGATTGGGAGAAGCTACATCAAAAATCAATTGCCACTATTAGGCAATGTTTGGTGGACAAAATATATTTCCATGTTTATCAAGAAAAAACAATTGAATCTTTATGGAAAAAACTTCATGATTTATATGAACGATTTATATGAACGAAATACAACCCAATCTTTATGGGAAAAAAATCATGATTTATATGAATGATATACAACATTCAACAAATTATTTTTAATGAAGAGATTGTTTAATCTCAAAATGAAGGAAGGGAGTCTAGTAGCTAAACATTTAAATGAGTTGCATATAATATTAAATCAACTCACATCACTAAAAATTGTATTTGATGATGAGATCGAGGCTTTGTTATAGAGGAATTAACGTTTGATGATCGCAGAAGACACCACATAGAAGGAAATCAAGGCATTCCATCTCTAGAGGTAGATCAAACTATAGGCCTTGTTATAGAGGAAATAACATTTGATGACCACGGAAGATACCACATAGAAGGAAATCAAGGCATTCCATCTTAGAGGCAGATCAAACTATAGGCAAGGAAGAATAACCTGCTATCATTGTTGAAAACCTGGCGATCTCAAAAATATTGCAAGATATTAAAAGAAGAGAAAAATGAGAAAAATACAACCAACAACAACAACAATGAAGAATTTTTTGTTCTTGCATCAAATGGTGAGGTATTAATTACTGTTTCTTATGAAGATTCTTGCCTTTATAATTCTTGTCATGATGGTGATTGGATTGTAGATTCTAGACCCTCCTACCATGCTTCCCCAAGTAGATTTTTTTTTTTTTTTTTTTTTTTTTTTTTTTTTTTTTTTCTTATAGATATGGAAATATGGGAAAGGTTCGTTTGGGTAATAAAAGTCTTTGTAATATTGAAGGGGTAGGGGATGTACTAATAAAGAAAGGATATGGTTGTAGTTTATTTCTTAAATAGGTCAGGTATGTACCACATCCTCAAATGAATTTGATTTCAGCTAGGAAATTAAATGATGAAGGATACTTATAGTGTTTGGAAAAGGAGGTTGGAAAATTGTGAAGGGCTCACTAGTTGTTGCAAAGGGGAAAAAATGGGCACTCTCTACACATCAAAGTAAAAAATACAAAATTCTAAGATTGTTGTTGTTAAGCAGGAGTTTAAAACATATTTATGGAACAAAAGGTGTGGGCACATGACTAAAAGAGGACTGAAAATTCTTGTTGAGAAAAAAAATCCTAGTTATAAAAGGAACAAAATTTAAATTTTGTGAACATTGTGTTACGGGTAGATGAAAGAGGGTGTCGTTTATGAGAGATGGTCTTAAAAGAGATACATAAATATTATATCTAGTATATTATGATGATTTTGGTCCAATCAATATAAAATCACTAGGAGGAGCTGCTTATTTTGTTACTTTTATTCATGATGCGTAAAAAATGGTGTGGGTTTTCCCTATTAAAAGCAAGGATCAAGTTTTAGACATTTTTTAGAAATTTCATATGGCTATTGAAAGAGAAACTAATAAATTATTGAGATGTATTAGAATAGATAATGATGGGCAATATTTCTGTAATGCATTCAAAGAATATTGTAGGAAACATGACATAAAACATGTAAAACCAATTCCTCACACTCCACAACAAAATGGAACAACTGAGAGAATGAATTATATAATAATGGAGAAAGTGAGAAGTATGCTTTCAAATTCTAGTTTTCGTAAGTACTTTTCAGTAGAGGCTATCCAAACAACTTGCTCCTTAATAAATTGTCCCCCACAACTTCATTAGATGGTGGGATTCCTGAAAGGGTATAGATTGGTAAAGATTTATGGTATGCTCATTTGAAAATATTTGGTTATGAAGAACACATGCATATTCCTAAAGAACAAAGATCCAAGTTGGATGAAAAGTCATTAAAATGCATTTTGTTAAGAGATGTTGACAATGAGCTAGGTTATCGGTTATGGGACCCTTTGACAAGAGACTTATTAGAAGAAGGGATGTTATTTTTAATGAGGAATAAATATTTAAACTAATGACAAAGATGCAGAGGAGAAAAGAATTGTTGAAATTCGAGAACTAAAGGAAAATTAACCACCATTACAAGAAGACACATCACTATATAATGAGCAACCAATGTAGCAAAAAGAAAGTGAGGAACAACAAGGAGAAGAACATGAAGAACAATAAAATCAACAACTATTGGAAAACATTCCACCACAAAACTCATTAATTCACAACTCTATCAGGCCACATAAGCCTTCACAAAGGTATTCTCCCTTAGAATATATTTTATTGACCGATGAAGGTGAACCTATTTTTTTTCAGGAAGCATGTGAAGGAAAAGATAACATCAAATGGAAAAAAGCTATGTAGGAAGAGCTAAAATCCCTACATGATAATAAGACAGGAGATTTAGTTGAAAGGAAAAAAGGAAGAAATATTTTAAAGAACAAGTGGGCATGTTGAATAAAACATGAAGGCAAGGAAAATCAACAAAGATTTAATGCAAGGCTAACAGGTAAAGGTTTTGGGCAAGAACAAGGTATTGATTTCACAAAAAAATTCTCTCCAGTTGTCAAAATGTCATTAATAAAAGTGGTACTTGGTCTTGTAGTTTCTCTAGATTTATAATTGTAGCAATTAGATGTCAAGACAACCTTCCTACATGGAGATTTAGAAGAAGATATATATATATATATATATATATATATATATATATATTATATATATATATATATATATATATATATATATATATATATATATATATATATATATAATATATATATATATATATAATATATATAGAATATAATAGATATAGATATATGGAGTAGCCATAAGGATTCATTGTAAAAAGTAAAGAAAACTTGTTCTATAAGTTGAAGAAGAGTCTATATGGCCTGAAATAAGCCCCTCATCAATGGTATAAGAAATTTGACTCTTTTATGATTGATCATAATTTTAAAAGGCTAAATGTTGATCATTGTGTATACATTAAAATAGATGATAGAGGAAACTTCATTATCTTGTTATTATATGTTGATGACATGTTGATTGTTGGGAAAGATAAGATCATGATCAACATGTCAAAAGAAGAATTAAACAAGGCATTTGTAATGAAAAATTTAGGACCAAAACGGAATATTTTGGGAATGTAAATTATATGTGACAGAAAAAGGAAGAAATTGTGGTTGTGAAAAAAACAATACCTTGGAAAAGTATTGGAAAAATTCAATATGGTTGATGCAAAATGTATAGTTACACCACTTGCTTCTCATTTCAAATTAAAATCTAAACAATGCCCCACTAATACTAAAGAAAAAGAAGAAATGTCCAACATTCCATATGCTTATGTAGTGAGAATTATTATGGTATGCACTCACCCTAACATTGCACATTCAATGGGAGTAGTAAGTAGGTTTCTTGCAAACTCGTGAAAGGAACATTGGAATGCTAACCGTTAAGTGGATACTAAGATATATTAAAGGATAAATTGACTATTTTTTGTGCTTTCAAGGTACTAATACCTTGTTGGAAGGATTTACATATGTTTATTTCGTAGGTGACATGGATTCTAGAAGATCTACAACATTTTACATCTATACATTTGAAGGGGCTACAATATCATGGGTATCCGGACTGCAAAAGGTGGTGACCCTTTCTACCATGAAATCTGAGTATATGGTAGAAAATGATGCATGCAAGGAAATGATTTTGATGAAGAGGTTCCAAAAGGATCTAGGCCCTCAATAAGAAAAGTATGTATTGAATTGTGACATCAAAGTGGACTCCATCTTGCCAAAAACCCCATTTTTCACTACAAAACAAATGATATTGATGTTATATACCATTGGGTTTGTGAAGTATTAAATGATGGGATACTACAGTTGGAGAAAATACACACAAAGGACAATCTAGCTAGTATGTTAAAATTTTTTTGGGATGGATAAGTAGGATATTTGTAGAAACATGGTTGCGTTGTTGTAAAAATGATAAAGGAGGCTTGCGAAAGATCTAACACTAAGAGATAGAAATTTATTTTGGTCTCAAGTGGGAGGTTGTTGTTTGTGAGACCAAATAAATAAATAAATAAAATAAAAGCATAATGTAGTATTATGATTTCTTGAAGCTTCTCAAAAACATTTAGAGCCATGGTTTTGGGTTCATGGTTTTCATAGCACATGGTATTGCGATAATAATATTTCTCTATATTATTCGATGGGAGATTATTTATATTTAATATTGGTTAGACATTGTGTGTGGGGTGAGAAGGCAAGAAAATTGGAGTTGAGCTAATGGTTGTAAGTTTTTATTTAATGGAAAAGTTACAAATATAGGGTTTTCAACGTACTCTATTGTTCATTTTGGTTGTACGAATGTTGTATATTATTTAGTTCATATGGGTTTTTGAATTAACATGCTTTTACAAATTTACCTCATTTTACATAGATATGACATTTATATTGGTAATTAATTTGTTGGTTGTTTTAAAAAAGTAAAATATTTCAATGTCAACTATATTAAATTCTTCTAGGGGAAATATTAGTCAATTGTGTATGAAATCCATAAAATATTTGTTGGAGTTTTAATTATAAATTGTGTAGTCTACACAATCCAAGTTCCCAAGGGATTTTTCAATGAATTACATCTGCGTATTCATTCAAAAATGCAATTCACACACACATAACCAATATAGATTCATCTTAGTCACAAATCTTGCAAGTACATAATGGGATCAAATATCTCTAGGTGCAAACCTTTTTTTCAAGTCTTGTACTCTAAAATAATTTTGCATCTCAAAAAATTTGATCCCTCTCCACAATTAAATGATCCATGGTTAAGATGGATGTAACACCCTCCTCCCATATTTACCCAAGCCACCTTGTCCACTAGGGAAAACATGTGATGAGAGGCTACTATGATGTGATTCAACTCCCCATGTGCAGTTAGGGAAGTGGAATTGATGTAATTTAACCAAACTAAACTTCCACACATGCTACAGAACCTCCAGGAGACAACCAACCCTTCTCGGTGACCAATTCCTGAGGCAACTAAACTTTCCACTCATCTAAATTCCCAGTTCCATTTACAAGCCATGCATGCGACTATAGGCCTCTAGTCACTCCCACAACAAGGGTAAGCCAACAACTATGGAATTTTACAGCTAGTTCTATGCCAGTGGCCCCAGATTCCGTGTCACCTTTTAAGGGCAGGTCTCAGGCCAATGCCTAGAACTTCGTGAAACTTTCAGAAATGATAAATAACACTGAACAAAGGTACTAATGCAAACATTTTATGAGTTACTTGACTAGACCCCTACTAGCCATGACATGAATTTCATCAAACATGTCACAAATATGCAATCTACAGGTCATAACAACATATTTGAGCATAGGGGTCTCATAATTATCCAAGAATCACTAAGAATCATTGATGCCTTATCACAATAGTTGTATTATCATATATTAGGTCATATATTCATTTTTCATTCATTTATCAACAAAAGCATGATGAGGGCCATACATTATCATTGCCATAAAACATGCTCATAACCAGCATATAACCAACAAAAATAACAAGGATACAACAACCATAAATACCACATATGAACCAATACATTTACATATGAAATACCAAGGCAAAAGAACTCTTATTAATGAATGCATATGCCAACTAGTTTTGGGACTTCCATGTACCACCTGACCATATATTGGCTAGACCAAATATTTTTGTCAACTAATCACCCCCGTGCCATATTCCAAGCATGAATGTGGGAGTCATAACCAAAATCAACCAGGGCTTATCAAGGCTAAATCAACTCACCCTTATAAATAAAAACAAGATTTACCACAATCCCAACTAGATCACTAGGCCATCAACAAGCATGGATATCACCATATTTCTCCACCTACATCATGAGGAATTTGTCTGTCTTAACCTCTCAGCTTTACCATGTATCCTACCATTATCAATCAAGGGATTCCTATGCCTACGAGGTCTCCACCCTCTAGGATATACCGTGTATCCCGCCATTACTAGTCAAGGGATTCCTAGGCACAACCAGTGGTATTTACCATTGATATTTACCGTGTATTCCGCCATTACTGGTCAAGGGATTCCTAGACTCAACCAAGGGGTTCAAATCCAGGCTTTACCATGTATCCTCTCCCAGGATTCCTAGTCCTTATGAATAATCCTGAGACCAACCCACTCATCTTTGAATCCATCTGGAAATCCATCTTCACCAAAACATGAGAACCCCATCATACCATGACTATTCGGAAATGGAAATGTAAGGATGAAGAACAATTTCACACCTCGCAAAACCAATGCCATTGACAACAAGAGAACAAATAAAACACATGAATAACCATTCATACCACATCTAGCAAGGTAATCACACATGAAAATCGATACTTGTAGCCGCTTGATCTTGCTCTTCCTTGCTTGATCTTTGCTTCCCATTTTCCTCCTTTGCTTTCCTTGATCTAATGCTAAAGTGCTCGAAGAAAACGTGAATTTTACAAGAGTATGAGAGAGACAGGATTAGAGAGATAGCTGTAAATTTGAACTCGCAAAAGGTACCAACTTATCCTTAGAATCCCTTTTATCAATGAGGCCTCTATTTTCTTCATTTTCCATTATTTTCCTTCATTTTCCTCCTCAAATGAAACCTATGACCTTTCACCTTCCCTTTCTCCTAATTTCCATTATTTTCGTAAATAAATTGCCAATTAATGCCACTTTGCCTTTCCAAATCCTTTTCCATTGCCTTTGCCAATTTCCTTAGCCATAATAAACCAAATGAACACCCATACTAGGATTTTTTTCCCAACATTCAGCTTGGAATAATTGTCCCATGACTGTGGTTATTATTTTGCATTTATTAAATATATTTACATAGAATTTTGGCTAGGGCTATTATAGAACCCTCACCCTTGGGGAAACACCACCCTTGGTGTTCAATGAAACCTACAACCAACAATACTATTGTAAGCAAAACATACTTCCCATGGAGCTTTATAACATAGGTTGTTGCGATATCTACAATGATCAGCCCGCTGAGAAGAAATCAACATGACAACATAACAACATGACAACCATAATGACATGGCACCCATACCACTTATTGGAGCTTTATAACACATCTTGGCAGCATTTACACCCATATACATATGCACATATACCAAAACATCACACCAAAACATATGCCAAAAACATTCGCTCAACCAACAAATAGAGAAGGATACATAGCTCGAATCTTATCATACATCTCCCATGTATATTCATCGAGCCCAAAGTGCTTCCACTACACCTTAACCTACTCGATTGCTTTGTTCTAGAGCATGAGCATCTTTCTCTGCAAAATATGCTGTTGTTTTGGCTGGAATTAGCCTTCTGGCTCCATCTGCAATATAGACCAGTCAATCATATGATCAACATCTTTAACATAATTCTTAAGAAATGACACATGGAAAACATCATGTAATTTCACTGTTAGAGGTAGTGCAAGTCGATAGGCTACTAGTCCAATCCTTTCAATAATCTTGAAACGTCCACAAAACTGAGGTTCCATCTTGGTACATGATCCAATCCTTAAGAAGCTATTCTTTGGCTTGATGCACAAGTAAACATGTTCCCCAACCTTTCTGATCAGCATATATTTTCTGCCTATCTTGTGTTACCTTTAGATTCTTCCTGATTACCTACATTTCCTATTCCATCTTTGTTAACATCTCTACCAACATCTCAAGTGTCGCACTTGTCACATCTTTTCATGAGGCAATCACAAAAAGGGGAATTCTTTTCTTGTGTGTTCTGATAATGTATGTTACTATTTTGTCAATGTATGCTAAGTGTGTGACCATAATTCAAGTTCATGATGAGTCCATCTCTCTTCGTGCACTTAGTCATTTTCAGAAAATCTTCCTGACTGAGCAAGTTAGCTTCACCGGTCCTTGACTGAGCTACACATTACGTAGTATTGACCCTCTTGGATATGACCCTACTACCTGGAACTACATTGTGTACAATAATTATCATCTAGAGTTGTTGTTCTGTGAAATTCCAGAGTCCAGCAACCTCCCTTGACCTCCAGAATTGTGCAGTTGTGCTTCTCATTCTATCTTGAACTACGCACTTCACACCTTCAACCTTCAAGCTTTTCCCTTGCTAGAACTATGCAATGTGTAGAGAGGCTAGCCTCCCTTGGCCTCCAAAACTATGCAAATGCTTCCTCTAGTGCCCTTCCCTTAGCCAAAGCTCACTACCTTAAGAAACTACGCAGATCTGCCTTTCAGGCCTCTCTGCTGCCTAGTCCCCCTTGTCTCTTGAAACTGTGTAGTCTGTCCTATGAGGGCCTCATCTCATAGCAGCAACTGCACAATTTTTCTCCTTAGTGAGGACTGTTTATAAATATCCCTTGGTCTAGCTTGAGTTACACTCTACACAATCTTAGTGATCAAGCTCTCTGCTTGTCTACTGGAACTATGCAATGCACAGTGATTGGGCCCTTTCTTCTAGTTTGTGACTTGTCCTAAGCTTAGTTCATGGATAATAATGCATCATCTTAGACTAGGGAGTTTTCAAATTGATGTCATCCCGTCATGAGTGAATTGCAAGGACAAGTACATTATCAAGTCATGGTGAGATGATCATGAAGGAGAAGGAGGAGGGAAGCATGCCTAAATACTCTCTTGCATATGAACTTACAAGTGGATCTATTAAGAGGAAGCAAAGGGACACAAGTTTGCAACCACCATCCAAGATTTACGATCATTGAAGACCTCACATCATTAAGATATGCAGAGGAGAAGAGAAAGCATACCCAAGAACACATCTACCACTTAGGAGCAATAGTGACTTGACATTTCCACATCATCAATCTTGTCCATGTCAACAGTGTCATGTCATGTCATGTCATGAGTTATCATATGCCACATCACCATTGTGGACCATGTGTATTACAATAAAATGTATTGTAAAGTGGAAGTCCAAAGGACACACATGAATATGAAGAGTCATATAGGTTGAAAAGTCATAGGAAGTTGAATAGTCATGAGGGTAGTCAAAGTGTCAAAAGGGGAAGCATCACCCCTTGGTTATATATACCCCCTCATTGTATGATCAAACGACTTTTCACCTTGGCTCCTCCCGCAAGGCATTATAGAAATTAGCTAGTTCTTTGAGGAGCAAGGAGTGGATCCAATGTCCCACTATTGGGGCTAGTGATGTACATTGTAAACATGTACATCACATAAGCCTTTTTAAGGCCAGAATGTTCTTCATGTATGGACTACGAATGTTTGTAATACTATTCTGTGGAAATTTGTATTTCATGTTTTCTTCCACATGTACTAAGATAATTGAACTATTTAGGTTATTTTAATGCTTATCTTATTGAGAATGTGTTGTAATGGTTGTTATCATTGTCCCCATCCTTGTGGACTATTCTACATGATACTAGACAAATATTTCCTTGTTTGTTGGTTGTAACAATCGTCACATCTACCTTGGACTATTCAATTGGATGTTAGACAGGTCCTTTTGATTATTGTGTGTCTCTTCCTGCGTGGTACTATTACCTCTCACTTAGAGGTTCACTTTTCTCTCCCCCCTTTGTAGTAGAAGAACCTTGACACAATTTCATTTCACACTCAACAGACACACTCCCCTTGCTTTTCTGAAACACCATTACATTACTCTCTTGTGTTGATAGCTAGAGCCAAGGAAAATCTTTAAGGATTTGGAAACCAGGCCTTTATACTAGATGGGATTCCTATATCAAATGGTGTGAGGTCTGATTGGGAGTTCATATCGAGGAGATCCTCTGAATATTTGTGGGTTCAAAATTGTTAACATGACTCTCTATATCTGTCCATATGTCTGCAAATGATAAATTGTGCTGAAGGCCAAATTTGTACACAAACCTACAAGCAAATCTTTGCACAAACTAAAAGTGAATTTAACATCCCTGTTTGACACAACCTTCCTAGGAACACCATATAGCCTCACTACATCTCTGATGAAGATTTATGCTACATTGTTAAATGAATAAGTAGACTTCACTGGAATGAAGTGCACTACCTTTGTCAAATTGTCTACAACAACCATGATGGAATCATGTTGTCTAGATGTCCTCAGCAATCTTGTGATGAAATACATGGAAATAACCTCCCACTTCCGATCTAGAATCATAATCTCCTATAGTAATCCACCTGGATTCTTACGCTTTTCCTTCACTTGCTGAATTCCAAACATCTAGCCACAAACTTTGCCACATCCTTCTTCATATTTGACCAATAATAAAACTTCTTCACTATTGTCAATGTCTTCTGATATCCTGGGTGACCTGAAATGGGTTTTGTGTAAAACTCTCTCAAGATATGCTTCTTGAGCTCACTACTGTCTAGCACATATATCCTATCCCTAAATCTGACTAAACCATATGTTGTGAGATGATATTACACATACAGATCACCTGTACCCTACTGTAACATGTGCACAAGATCCATGTACCTATCATCCTGCTAACCTGCTTGTAAGATCCAATCTTGTAAGTTTGTCCCATAAGAACTCATAGTTGTTATATGATTCACATGTACTCTCCTACTAAGAGCATCCACAACCTTATTTTCCTTTCCTTTAATATACCTGATCTCAAAGTCAAACTCACTGATCATGAACAACCATGTAGCTTTATTTCCATTCAAATTTGGTTGGTCAAATAGATACTTCAACCCATTGTGATCACTCATCAGTACAAATGTCCCTCTAAGAATATAATGTCTCCACATATTCAATGCATGGATGATTGTTGCCAGCTTAAGATGAGGTGCCGGATAATTTTTCTTACACTCATTTAGTTTCCGTGAATCATAGTACACTACCTTTCCTTCCTACAAAATGAATCCACCAAGTTCTCTCGTGCAAGCATTTGTATCTGTACACACCAAAATCTCTTTGTCTGGATCTGCAATATTTAACACTGGAGGATTTTTCAACGACTACTTTAACTACACAAAACTTTTTGCACATTCCTCTATCCATTTAAATTTCTTACCTTGCATTTTTAGTGACATAATAAGATATGCAATCTGAGAGAAGTTCTGGATGATCCTCCTATAGTAACCGAATAACCCCATAAATGATCTTACCTCATACACATTTATAAGAGCTACTCATTCCATGATAGCTCTTATCTTGCCTGAATCTACTAGTATTCCTTCCTTGGAAACAACCTGTCCCATCTAATGTACGTCTGTCTGAAAGAAACTCCATTTATTGAGCTTGGAATACAAATGATGCTCTCAGCAATCTCAACACTATTGCTAAATGCTTGGCATTCTCTTCCTCATTTTTAGAGTATGTCAATATGTCATCAACAAAAACAATAACAAACTTGTCCAGATAAGGATGCAACACACTATTCATCAATCACATAAAGGCAACTGGAGCATTAGTCAAACCAAATGGAACTACAATAAACTCATAATACCCATACCTAGTCCATAAAATTGTCTTGTAAATTTCATCCTCTTTAATGTGTACCTAATGATATCTGGATCTCAGATCAATCTTCGAGAACATTGTTCCTCCCTTCAACTGATCAAACAATTCATGTATCCTCGATAACAAATACCTGTTCTTGATGGTTACCTTGTTCAACTTCTTGTAATCAATGCATAGCCTGAGACTATCCTTCTTCTTCACAAACAATATCAGTTCACCCCAAGGTGATACACTTGGCCTAATGTATCCCTTTCCAAGCATTTCCTTCAATTGAAACTTCAAATCTACTAACTTTGGTGTGCTAATCTTGTAAGTTCCCTTTGATGTTGGTGTTGGCCCGAGTATTAACTCAATGGAAAATTCCACTTCCCTGTGAGGTGACAACTATGAAATAACTACCATAAATACATCCTTAAACTACTGCAAGATTGGGTACCTGCTCTATACCTCTGAATCCTCATCCTTCTTACCTTTATCACTAGAAATATTCACTACAAACAACACACATCCTTTCTTGTGACTGCACTTTTCCTGCATAACTGTCACCATCCTAAATGGTAGCCTTCTACTTACCCTACAAGATTCCTTTCTATCCATTATCATCCAAACACTCAATGGATTTGTCATAAATATCCACCTTAGTCCTGTGAAGAAACAACCAGTCCATTCCCAAAACATACTATATGATCCCAACAGAAATACATTTAAGTGTGTTGACATAGACATGCCATTCAATTCAAATGCACAAAGTCATACCTAGTGATGAGCTCTTTTATTTGTACCTATAGCCAATTGCACTAACTTGTAACCTGTAACTATACCTATAACATACATGTACCTGTAGCATACCTATACCTATAACATACCTATACATGTAGCATACCTGTACCTAGAGAATACATGTACCTATAACATATATGTACCTATACTAAATTCCTAGTAACTGACGATCTCCCTGACTATTATCCAACACTACATAGGTATGAGGAATGCTCTCCCCAACATCCCCAACAATCTCAGAACCCTGTGCCTTGTAGATATGAGGCATACCACCCTGATATTGTGGAAAAATATCTCTTGAGATATTATTTGACACATATCCAACACTGAAATGGTCCCATACCATCACCTTTATTTTGCTGCCCTCCAGGCTGTGACTCGTGTCCCTTTATAACTATGTTGAACTTCTTGTAAGGTCAAACATTTTGTTTCTCACTTGTATCATGAGATCTTGTTATTTTTTGCTACAATTTACCTTTAAATTTGTCTTTCCATTTCCAACCTTGCTGTTGTTGGGTGTGGAGCATGATTATCTTCTTTATTCAGATGTATCGCCACATTAGACCCCAGTTCATAATGGGGCGACAACATCGCCCATTTATTCGCTGCTAGGGGGATGACGATGATTTTTATGAGCCCCCCCTGATGTGGGTTTGGGGGTAGCTCCCCGAAGCTAGAAATAGATGTAAAATTGGCTTCTAAAATATTGTAATTTCGTAAGTTATGTTTAATTTAGGGTTTTTTTCCAAAGAAGGAGACCCCTCACTTTATATGAGGGAATTGTATTGCAGCTATGTATATGTGTATTCTAAGCGAGAAAGAGATAGGAGATTATGTGAGAGCAAGGAGGGAATTATAGTGGATCTATTGTAGGTTGTATCTCTTCATTTTGCTGGATAATATAACATGAAGGACTAGCTGTTTCTCCATGGATATAGCCTAAATTGGGTGAACCACATATATTTGTGTCTCTCTTGTTTTATGCATTTTCTATGTTTATGTTTCTCCAATATTTTATGTGTTCCATTGCTCTATAATATATAATTTTCTAACAACTGGTATGAGAGATGAAGGTCTATTTCACTGATAAACTCGTAGGAGAGAAGGGTTCTTAGTTTGAGTGGGAGAAATGGTGGAAGATGGTAGGTTAATGGATCTATTGTAGGTTGTATCTCTTCATTTTGCTGGATAATATAACATGAAGGACTAGCTGTTTCTCCGTGGATGTAGCCTAAATTGGGTGAACCACATATATTTGTGTCTCTCTTGTTTTATGCGTTTTCTATGTTTATGTTTCTGCAATATTTTATGTGTTCCATTGCTTTATAATATATAATTTTCTAACAAATGGTATGAGAGATGAAGGTATATTTGGCTGATAAACTTGTAGGAGAGAAGGGTTCCTGGTTTGAGTGGGAAAAATGGTGGAAGATGGTAGGTTTAAGGTCAAAAAATTTAATGGCCAAAACTACCAGCTGTGGAAGATGTAGATGGAAGATTATTTGTATCAAAAATATCTGTAGCTACCATTGAGCGAAATGACAAAGGATCTGATTAGTATGAGAGACACAGAATGGAATATTCTCAACAGGAAGGCACTTGGAATAATACGGTTGTGCCTAGCAGTGTCGGTAGCCTTTAATATTTCAAATTAAATGAAAACAGAGGCTTTAATGTCGGCATTGGCCAAACTATATGAAAAACCCTCGGCCTGAAATAAGGTATTTCTTATGAAACTTTAATTTAATACAAAGATGTCATAAGGTGGACCTGTTTCTGATCATTTAAATGAATTTAATATGGTTACCAGTAAGTTAAGTTCTGTAGGGGTAAATTTTTATGATGAAGTTAGGGCTCTGTTATTTCTGTGCTCATTGCCAGAAAGTTGGAATGGTTTAGTTATGGCCATTAGTAACTCTGCCTTTGGATCTAGTACTTTAAATTTTGATGATGTTGTTGGTGCAATCCTTGTCGAGGAAATGCAATGGAAAAGCTCTGGGGAGACATCAGGTAATGCTTTGATTGCAGAGACTAGGGGAAGAAAAATGGAAAGAGGAAAGAGCCCAAGATTTCTTAGTAAGTTAAGGAAAGACAGATCCAAGTCCAGATTGGGGATAATGTGCTGCAAATGTGGGAAGAAAGGACATTATAAGTCTCGGAAGGGAAAAGAAGGAGATGCGCGACAAGAAAATAATCATGAAGTGAATGTGATAGGTGATGTGTTGCAAGAGGCTTTGATTATTTCATTAAAAAAATATATTGATTCCTGGATGGTAGATTCAAGGGCCTCCTTCCATGCCACACATGATAGGAAACATTTTCATGATTATGTTCAAGGATATTTTGAACAAGTTTGTTTGGGTGATGATAAACCGTGTAAAATCATTGGAATGGGTAACGTTTTCATAAAATGGTAGAATGTAAACCAATGACTATTGAAGGAGGTTAGGCATTTTCTACAGTGGAAGAAAAATCTAATTTCAACAGGGAAGTTGGGAGGTGAAGGCTGTGTAAGTACTTTTACATATAAAACTTAGAAGGTCACTAAAGGAGCCCTGGTAATAGAAAAAGGAGAAAAGGTTGGTACATTGTATTTATGCAATGGTGTTTCTAATTATGTTAATTCTTTAACCTCTATAATAGAAGATACAACATTGTGGAATCATAGGCTCGGGCACATGAGTGAGAAAGGGATGGAGATTCTTCACTCAAGAAATTTTTTGCCACGTTTGAAGCATGTTGATTTGGAATTCTGTGAGAACTATGTCTACGGAAAACATAAGAGAGTCAGATTCCTCAGAGTTGGGAAAGAAAAGACGAGCGAAAAATTAGAGCTTATGCATACAGATGTATGGGGACCTGCTTAGGTATCATCTCTCGATGACTTTCATAATTATGTTACTTTTATTGGTGATGCAAATAGAAAAACCTAGATTTATTGCATTTGAAATAAATCTGATGTATTTGATACTTTCAAGAAATGGAAATATTTGGTTGAAAATGAGACAGGAAAATAGTTGAAGTGTCTCAGATCAAATAGTGGAGGTAAATATTGTAGCAAAGAGTTTGATAAGTATTGTTCAAAGAATAGAATTCGTAGATAAAAGACAGTTCCAGAAACACCACAAGAAAATGGTGTATCAGAAAGGATGAATAGGACAATCATGGAGCATGAAAGGTGCATGAGATTGCATGTAGGATTTCCTTTACAATTTTGGGCAAATGCTATAAATATTGTTGTTTATCTAATCAACAAAGGGCCTTCAAGTTCCTTGGATGGTGGTATTGCAGAGGAGGCATGGATAGGTAAAAAGGTAAAATACTCATTTCTAAAGACTTTTGGTTGTGAAGCCTTTGTCCACATTAATAAATAGAATAGAACAAAGCTTGAGGAAAAATCAATGAAATGTACCTTTATTCGATATGGTGCTAATGATTTTGGTTATCGCTTTTATGATTATGAAAAAAAAAAAATCATTAGGAGTAGAGATGTCATATTCAATGAAAAGGTTTTGTATAAGGATCAGATGTAGGAAAAGAAATAGGAAAAGGAAAATAGAGAATACACAGTGGATGATGAGATCACAAAAGAATAAAGGTGCCTGAAAATCATAATGATCAACAACCACAACAACAACATCAATCACAATAGCTACATGCACCTCAAACACCTGAAAGTGGTGTTAGAAGATCTACTAAGATAATTAGACCCCCTGAATGATACTCTCCTTCATTATATTATCTATTGTTGACTGATTCTGGTGAACCAGAATGTTATGAATAAGCAGTGCAGCTAGAAGCAAGGAAGAAGTGGGAGATAACCATGAAAGAAGAGATGGACTCCTTGGTACATAACTAGACTTGGGACTTAGTCAGGTTGCCTACAAGTAAAACAACATTTCAGAATAAATGGGTTTACAGGTTTAAGGAAGAAGATGGAGGTAGAAAAATGTATAAATCTACACATGTGGTGAAGGGGTTTGCACAGAAAAAGGGTATAGAATTTGATGAGATATTTTCTCTTGTTATTAAAATGACTTCAATCAGAACTATTTTAAGTGTAGTAGCAACTCAATATTTACATCTTGAGTAATTAGATGTAAAGATGACCTTTCTCCATGGGGATTTGGAGGAAGATATCTATATGCAGCAGCCACAAGGATATGAGGTCAAATGGAAGGAGAAAGTAGTGTGTAGGTTGAAGAAGAACTTGTATGGCTTAAAATAGGCTCCAAGGCAGTGGTATCTAAAATTTGACAGGTTTGTGTCTGAACGAGGTTATACTATATGTCACTCGGATCACTGTGTTCATCTCAAAAGGAAAAATGATGGTTGCTATATTATATTGTTATTATATGTAGATGGCATGCTTGTTGCAGGGTCTAACATGCATGAAATAAATGTGCTCAAAATAAAATTGGAAAATTCATTTGCAATGAAAGATTTGGGTGTTGCAAAACAAATCCTCGGTATGATAATAACTAGAGACAGGAAAAATAAAAAATTAACATAGTTACAATGTGAGTACATACAAAAGGCGTTGAAAAGATTTAATATGCAGAATGAAAAACCAGTTACTACACCTTTAGCTAGCCATTTCAGACTAAGTAAGGAGATGTGTACCAAGACTCAGGAAGAGATGGATTATATGTCTAAAGTTCCATATGCATCAACAATTGCAAGCTTAATGTATGAAATGGTTTGCACAAGGACTGATATTGCACATGCAGCGGGAGTTGTAAGAAGGTAAATGAAAAATCCAAGAAAAGAACATTGGATGGAAGTGAAGTATTCTCAGGCATTTGAGAGGTACCACATATCAAGCATTATTCTTTGGCAGTTCAAGCATTTCTCTATAGGGATATGTTCATGTAGATATGGCAGGTGATAGAGATAACAGGAGGAGCACCACAGGGTATTTGTTTACTGTAGGTGGAATAACTGTCAGTTGTATTTCAAAATTGCAGTGTTGTTGCACCGTCAATGATGGAAGAAGAGTATGTTTTTAAGTATGGGGGTTTACGCAATGCTTTATATTAGATATCATTTCGGGATTCAATTGCGTTAGGTAAGTCATTCACGTATGACCATTTCCATGAGAGGTAGTCATAAATGATTAATTTCTCATGATTTTTGAATAGTTCACTTAGCACTCATTGCATCGGGTGATGCTCACAGGGGTGAAGAAGTGGGATTGAAACTAGTGAAATGTGGAGAACAAATCACATAGCATCAATCATCACTTCCGAGGCTTGCATCCGGTAACCAGGACTTCCCAGGAGGTCACCCATCCCAGATCTCCTCTGGTTCAAGTGCGCTTAACTGTGGAGTTTTTCCCCACAATCAAGCCCACTTAGCTTGCTACCCCATTTGGTTACCAAGGTTTTTGGATGAATTAGGTAAGAAGTGGGATTTGGGAAGGTTATATAGTGACATCCAAAGTGCCATTCATCTTGAAAAGAACTCAACATTTCATTCCAAAACTAAAAATATAAAACTCAAGTACCACTTCATACGGTCAGTGTTGGAAGATGGACAATTGAAGCTAGAAAAGATACACACTAGCTAGAATCCTAGAAATATGTTAACAAAAGTTATATCCAGGGAGAAATTGAGATTTTGCTTGGCCTCAATTGGTCTTCAAGTATGATGATGAAGATGAGAAACAACCAGGTCCAAAGTGGATTCATTTTCCAGGAAATGAAGTAGTAGTGGAGTTTTTATAATCAGTCTCCAAGTGAAGATTGTTGGCTATGGAGCATGATCATATTATTTATTCAGAGGTGTCACTGCATTTGACCCCAGTTCGTAATGGGGTAGCAACACTGCTTGTTTTTTCGCTACCAGGGGGATTCACGAGGGGGCAAAAACCTTGTAAAATATTGTAATTTCATATTCAATCTACGTCGTTCATTAGGTGAATTATTTAACGGTAGAAGTTATGTTTAATTTAGGGTTTTTCCCTAGAAGGAAACCCCTCACTATATGAGGGAATTGTATTGTGGCTATGTATATGTGTATTCTGAGCGAGAAAGAGCTAGGATATTGTGTGAGAGTGAAGAGGGATTTACAACAAATTTGTTGTAGGTTGTATCTCTTCATTTTGCTGGATAATATAAAAGGAAGGACTGGTTCTTTCTCTGTGGACGTAGCCCAAATTGGGTGAACCACGTATATCTGTGTTGCCCTTGTTTTATGTCTTTTTTGTGTTCATGTTTCTGCAATATTTTATGTATTCCATTGCTCTGTAAATATAATCTTCTAACAACTGCAACTTTGTCTTATGTTTTGACAACTCATAACAATGCTTCAATTTCCAAATAACTTCCACAAGTGACTGAGCGTCATCATACTCAATTTGATCTCTAAATTCTGATGGTAATCCACTGACAAATATCTAAAACTTAGCTTTTTCATCCTTAATATATAGTGCATACCTCAATAACTCCAGGAACTTGGTCATATACTCCTCATTTGTCATCAATTCCATCTTTAGCTCATAGAATTCATTGGCTTTTCTATCGTAGTACCTTTCTAACAAATACTTCTTCCTGAAAAGTCTCTTGAATTCATGCCAGCTCAACTATTCTATCATGATATCTTTGACCCACTTCACAACTTCCCACAATATGTTTGCTTTCCCTCTGAGACTGAAGATATCTATTTTGGCCTTCATGTTCTCTATATACTGATGCAACTCAAAGAAATTCTTCATCCCATGTAACCATGATTCTACATATTTCAGCTTCTTCAAATCTCCATCAAAAGTAGGTGGCTTTTCTTTCTTGAATTCATCCAGAAAATATCCACTTTCACTCCTCCTGTAAGGATGATGATGATGATGATCATAGTGCTTATCAGAACCATAACTAGAATAGAACATGTGTCCATCACCTATCCTATCTGGAGTATCCAATAATCTTCCATCTTTGATCATTTCATCCCTATCGACCTATCCCAACCATGAGGCCTACTTCCAAATGCTCCATTAGTCATATCCTCCTTCCCATGGCTGATTTGATGCGGTCCCTATCTATGCAATTTTGACAAACTCTGAAGTATTACTGCGTTGACTTGTGCTTGTTTCTCCTATGCTTGAATGATCATGTCATTATCTGCTTTGCAACTCCTTATTTCTGCCTTTAAGCTTCTCCATGTATTTGCTAAGTCAGAAGAGTTCCCAACACCATGTTGCTCATCTGATCCATAGGAAGAGTCTTGTGAACTATAGTCTACCATCTTGCTAATCATATTTGATCTTCTTCCCCCAAGTATACCATGTCAGCTAAACCAAAACATAAACATAATCAACATACCTCAGTATAGTTCAAGGAGGATATCTCGTCTGCAAGATCAACCAGATTAGCACAATGCATGTATAAACATAATCATATCATCATATAATCATGATTTCAACCATTATTTAATCATTAATGCATGACCATACCAACCACATACCATGACCTTGTGCATGACAACTACAACCATATCAATGTATTCATAAAAATATATAAGCACTAACATGCATATCCAATGCATCACTGACATACACTCATGATGACAACATCCAACAATAACACCATCCACTTTCACATGGTGGCACCATTGCAACCATGACCAACACCATGCATACACAAAAGGTATATGGACTACAACCATAAGGAACACATATGCAACTGACATGAATGCATGACCAACACACATGGCCCACCCAATCTAAGGGGTGAACCTTGTTGTAATGCGACTATGTAACAACCTCCTCCCACATTTACCTAAAATATCCAGTCCATTAGGGTAAAAATGTGACAATAGGCTACTATGATGTGACTCAAATCCCCATGTTCAGTTAGCGAAGTGGAATTGACAAAATTGAACGAAATTGACCTTCCACACATGCTACTGAACCTCTAGGATCCAACCAACCCTTCTAGGTGACTAACCCTTGAGGAAACTCAAATTTCCACTGATATAACTCCCCATTTTATCCCTTGAAAAACCATACATGTGACTATAGGCCTCCAGTTGGTCCCATAGCAAGGGAAAGCCAACAACTATGGACTTTTACACATATTTCTATGCCAGCGACCGTGGATTCTATGCCACTTGTTCAGGGGCATGACTCAAGCCACTGCCTAGAACTTCATTAAACTTTCAAAACTAATAAATAACACTAAAGCAAACTACTAATGCAAAATTTTTATCAATGACTTGAATAGACCCCTACTAGCCATGATAGGAATTTCATCAAACATGTCACAAATATGCAATCTACAGGTCATAACAACAAATATGAGCATAGGGGTATCATACTTATGTAAGAATCACTAAGAAGCATTGATGCCTTATCACAACTGATGAATTATCATCTATTAGGTCATATATTCATTATTTGTTCATTTATCAACCAAAACATGATGAGAGCCATACATTATCACTGTCATAAAACATGCTCATGACCAACATATAACCAACAGAAATAACAAGGGTAAAACATCCATAAATACCACATATGAACCAATACATTTACACATGAAATACAAAGGAGAAATAACACTTGTTAATGAATGCATAAACCAACTAGGTTTGGGACTTCTACATACCACCCAACCATATATTGGTTGAACCAAATCTTTCTTTTAGCTAATCATCAATGTGCCATATTGCAAGCATGAATGTGGGACTCATAACCAAAATCAACTAGGGGTTCCCAAGGCTAAACCACCTCACCCTCATCAATAGAACCAAGATTTACCACAATCCCCACTAGACCACTAGGCCATAAAAAAACATGGATGCCATCGTATTTATCCACCTACACTGTGAGGAATTTGTTTGTCTCAACCTCTCATCTTTACAGTGTATCCCCCCATTACCGGTCAAGGGATTCCTAGGCTTAGAGGTCTCCACCCTATGGGATTTAGCGTGTATCCGTCCATTACTAGTGAAGGGATTCCTAGGCCCAATAAAGGGTATTCACAACTAATATTTATCATGTTTCCCGCCATTACTGGTCAAGGGATTGATAGGCTCAATCGAGGTTTTCACATTTATGATTTACCGTGTACCCCATCCCAGGATTCCTAGTCCTTGTAAATAATCTTGAGACCACCCCACTTAGTTTCGAATCCATCTGACAATCCATATCAACCAAAAAATGAGAACCCCATCACACCACGATTATCTAGAAATTCCAAGGTAAGGATGAAGAACATTGTCACACCTGGAAAAACCCATGCTAATGACAAAGAATGAAGAACACACATGAATAACCATGCACACCACATCTAGCAAAGAAATCACACATGCAAATTGATACCTGTAAGTAATCGCGTTGTAGCCACTTGATCCCGCTCTTCCTTGCTTGATCTTTGCTTCCTCTTTTCCTTCTTTTCTTTCCTTGATCCAATGTTGAAGTGAAAACTCTAAGTGACCAAGTGTGGGAGAGAGATATTAGAGAGAGATCTCCAAACCTGAATTGAAAAAAGGTACCAACTGATCCTTAGAAGCTTTTTTATCAATGAGGCCTCTATTTTCTTCATTTTCCATTGTTTTCCATCATTTTCCTCCTCACATGAAACCTATGACCTTTGACATTCCTTTCCCCCAATTTCCATTATTTTCATAAATAAATTGCCAATTAATGTCACTTTACCTTTCCAAAGCCTTTTCCATTTCCTTTTCCAATTTCTTTGCGCATAATAAACCAAATGAACACCCAAACTAGGATTTTTTTCCCAACATTAAGCTTGTAATAAGTGTCCCATGTGTGTAGTTATTATTTTGCCTTCATTAAATTTATTTACATCGAATTTTGACTAGGTTTGTTATAATGGATCTTAAATTTTAGTCAATATTGATTATACATATTA
This sequence comes from Pinus taeda, assembly GCA_000404065.3. Classification (NCBI taxonomy): domain Eukaryota; kingdom Viridiplantae; phylum Streptophyta; class Pinopsida; order Pinales; family Pinaceae; genus Pinus; species Pinus taeda. Next base: position 2,484 of record APFE031167012.1, on the reverse strand, counting down.
TCTGTTGGGAACTCTTTTATTCTTTTATAGCCATAACAAATGTTATGAGAGATGAAATATATCATGACATGAACCTCTTTTTGAGTGTAAAAGTGCACCTTGATAGAATTGATTTCTCTCTGCATTTGGTACATGAGAATCAAAATGGATCTATGTTAGTCCTCAATAATGTTGTTTATATTTATATGAATTTGACATCTTTATAGATATATATATATATATAAATATAAATATTTCTTATTTTAAATTTTATTAAATATTGATATGTATATGTGTTTTTTGCCATTTTTCTTTGACATTTTTATTTAAAAAAAAATAGTTTAATTTTGTAATGTGAAATGCATTGTATCGATATACATAAAGAAAGAGATAATCTAGAAAAACAGTTTATTGTAAGCATTAAGTTTTTATATGTTTTTTAATTAAATTTAAATATAAATTTCTAAAATATAATGATTATGAATATGAATCATTATTTCATTTACATGGTAAAATAGATCTTTATATATATATGATTTCATTGAGAGTTGTATTTTAGATCCTAGTATGAGGGATATGTATAATTCTTCCATGCATAATCTCAAGTTGATTAAAAAACAAAAAAGTTATAAATATAAAAACAATGTGAACTATAGTGAAAAGAAAAAATGAATATACATATTTGTTTATCTATATTAAAATCATTATAAAACATGAATAGTCGCATTCTCACTATGCTCACTCAATATGAAAGAGATGTAGTAAAAATATTTCTCTCACGCTCAGCTATAAATAATATATTTCAATGCCCATGTAAAGTAGCATAATTTTATATCAATTTTAGAGAGAGATAAATTAATCAAATCTTAAGAACAATATTATATTGTCACATTTAAATGCAAGGGAGACTTATAAATATTATAATTAAAAAAAAATCAGCACGTTGACTTAAATAAACTATTTGAATATCCAAATTAACTAATTTATTTCAAAATCGACTTCATATATGTGCATATAGAGAGAGAAAGTAAAAGAGAAATTATTTTAATATTGATAAGAATATAATATTTCAATGCCCAAATAGAAGAAGTGAATGAAAGTTAAAAAAAAAATTCAATTACTTCTTAATAAAAATAATAAGAAAGATATGTAATTCATTCAATTCTTAATATAAAATTAATTTATGAGATTTTTAAAAATATGACTAATACCTAAAAATTTTATTGTTTATCATAAATAAGATATTTCAATGTCAACTATGCATATATTATATATGGTTATATAAAATAATTGAAAAAATAAATCTTATAATTAAAACATTTCAAATAGTCTCACTAATCTACATTTTGGTCATTTTTCATATATATTTTGTTAGAATTTGAAGTTTAATTTGTGTAGTCTAAATAGTCTAAGTTACCAAAGAGATTTCAAGGCATTGAATCCATTTATATATTTAAAAAGACAATTTAAATAATAACAAAATTATAATAATTGATATATGTATATATGTGTGTGTGTGTGTGTGCATGTTGGGAAACAATGATAATACTAAGAGGGGGTGGATAAGTATTAAGGCTAATTTTTACTTCTTTATGCCACTTTACTTTTCTTATTTAAACTTGGCATCCAACTGTATAACGGGAAACAATATGTAATATGGTGTTATGAAACCAACTCACAAAAGATAGAAAATATAGATGAACTCCTTATAATTTAGCCTCTTTGAGGGGGTAACCTCCTTTACATTACACAAATGAACAATTATTGGATGGTACAAATGACAAGACCTCCTTTCTATATATAGGAGTCTAAGGGGTCATAATATAATCAGAACCAACATAACAATAATAATGTAACGACACAGTAATAACTATAATGGGCTTCCATGGGCCACAATAATAACAATATGGGTCTACATGGGTACAACAATATAATAAGGGGGTTGTACTAATAACAATAAGGGGTTACACTAGTAGTATAGGTGCTTAACATGCCCCTCTCCTTCAAAAAGTGTTGTCCTCAACGCTTCAGTAGTTCTTGATGCTTCTGTATAAAATTCTTGTCCTCCCATGTGTAATCTTTAGTGGGTAAGTTCTTCCACTTGATGAGATACTTTGAAATTGATTGATTTTGTTGCTTTCGGGTTCTTGTTTCTATGACTGCTCCAGGTTCCAATATGATTTTTCCTTCCTCTTCAAGTTCTGGCATTATTGTTTGAATTGAGATCTTCTGCAACTTTTGAATGAGTGGCCACACTTCTTCGTCCTTCTTCCATTCATCCCTTGCTTCATTTATCCAATCTGGTTGGATAATAGAAATACCACAAAATAATGCTTCCACATCCTCATCCTTTCTTGAGAGTGCATATGCAACAAAATGTTGCTTCCCTTTTTTGTAGATGATGTCAAAGTCATAACCCAACATATTTGTGACCCATTTTTTTTGTTCTTCTAAAGATAATATTTGTTCTAAAATGTATTTAAGACTATCATGATCCATTTTTAC
>APFE031167008.1:0-14447 GCA_000404065.3 Pinus taeda | reverse complement strand
TACCCTAGTACATGACAAAATCCAATGGAAACATTGCAATCCCCCCAATCCTGAAATCCTGAAAAAACAGATAAGTCTGCTGGATTTTGAGTGAGATCTAAAATTCTACTTTCTCCATATGAAATCCAATGAGGGCGAAACCACTCTCAAACATCCTGAGTCATTTCATGGTAATGTTAAAAATTAAGTAAAAGGATGAAAATGAAAATAAATGAGAATATCACTTTTACTTTAAGAATTTAACATTACCATGAACTGCATATCAACACTAGGGCAAAAGTTCACTTTTATAAAGTATATATATATATATATATATATATTCGTGTTTCCCAGTTTCCAAAATTTGGGGAGGTCGCGTTTCGTATCGCTTCCCGTTTCCCTGTTTTGTGCAACTTAGAGTTGCAGAAAGAAAATTTGCAGTGAACATGAAATTACACAGACTAAAAGGGCTTGGAGGAAAAGATGGATTGAATGCTAAATACAAAAAAGTTTATGTTAGCATATCTCCATTCAAAGATAGTAACTATGCCGTAAAGCGTTCCCTTTGGGACGAACTCTCCTCTCGTTGCCACTTTGCACTGCCGATCCTATGTTAGACGATTGGGAGATTTTCTGCTGCTGGATCATCACAGGCGGTGAAGAATGGTGTGCTAGAAGTTTGTTGGAAGGTGGTTACAGGTGTTGGTTGAACACCTGAGAACTTTCACACAACATTTGAGAGCCTCCATGACTATGATGTGTGAGTTAATAATGGGAAGTAGAGATGCCGGGGAGGAAGAGGACAGGGATGCTTCAAGAAAGCTGTAGAAATTTTAGCGATATGTGCCATTTTGGGTTGGAATATGTGCATTTTTTGTGAGGAATTTCATGAATGGGTGCAACAGGCGTGATCTTGAGATCTCTCCCATTTAAGTGATGACAGATTTGCCCAAGCTTGGCTTCAAATAACCTTGAGGGTTTTCATTTACCAATGGCTGCAAGGGAAGCTGTTGTCATAGAAAAAATGCTTGGGTTTGCTGCAATTTCACAAGCTCTTGCGAATTGAAGCTATTGGAGAGTCAAGACAATAGAGGCTCGAATTGATAAGGAATTCATATCCAAAATATATTTGCGTGGTTTTGTACCTGAAATCTAGTTGCCTTTCTCTACGGAACGCAACGTTTAAATCTGAGAATAAATGTCTCGACTTTTGACTGAGTAAGGTTTGTTGAAGCATATAGCTGGAAGTATAAGTTAAAGAACATCTTTAAACTTTCTTTGATTGAGATTTGATTAAAAAAAATGCTAAAGCTTTGGTTTTTGTGTGGAAATATGAAGTAGAGATGGAGACATGGAGTTGAATTTTCAAAAGATTGCTATATACTTATTGGTTTTGAAATAAAGAAACAACTTTTTTAAGAGAGTCACTGATGTAATGCTTGGTGGCATGAGAGCAAACAAAGATTACAGTGATTTTGTGTAAAAATCAAATTTTTTTGGTCCTTTTGAAAGGCGCCAGATGAAAACAGAGATGTGTTACCCTTGAACAGCGAATCGAGCTTGAATTTAGCAAACAAAGATTACGGTGATTTTGTGTAAAAATCAAATTTTTTTGGTCCTTTTGAAAGGCTCCAGATCAAAACAGAGATGTGTTACCCTTGAGCAGCGAATCAAGCTGGAATTTCTTTGTTCAGTTCTTTGAAAGAGTCTATAAGATATTTTGACCTTAAATCTGGTGTCTCATGGTTATTAAAGGATGCTTTGCTCTACAATCTTTCTTCTTCATGGTAGACATCTCTTTGCAATCATGTTTGAGCTCCTTTTGATATCTAGATTCATTAGTTCTATACCGTGAGTTTTCTTGCTACTTCTATAGAAGCCCTTGTTTGGTATGAAAACCTTTACATACAAATTCAGGAGTTATATTCTGCGATTTTCCTTCTTACCATCATAAAGCCCTTGTTTGATATTAGAATCTGCTTTTTTCACTTATTTTTTTGTAATAAGCAAACTCCCCACTGAAAGAGGCTGTTCCAATCCAGTTTTAATGATGCTTTAATGATGTGGGCATGTATCATCTTCCCCTGTTCTATGGTTGCATGCAGCATGCATGGTACATGCTTAGAGGACAACTGTGAAGGTTATTTCACTTGGCTTGAAGCCAACACGTAGCATTTGGATAAATAACTCCATTGCCTCTTCGACAGGCCCATTATGGGAGCATCCCCCAATTATTGCATTCTATAAGGATTCATCCCTTTTAGGCATGATGTCAAACAGTTGCAGAACATTATTTATTATCCCACACTTTGCATACAAAGTAACAAAGGCATTCCATATAGAGATATCTAAGCAGAATCCCGTTTTGATGACATGGGCATGACCTCCTTGCCTTCTTTTAAGGCTCCTAAGCTGGCACATCCACTGACAACACTGGGAAAAGTGAATTTGTTAGGTTTCGTGCTAGCTAGCAGCATTTGGTGAGGGCATTTTCGCCATCTTCATTTTGTGCATATCCTGCAATAATTGCATTCCATGGGACAACATCGTTCTCTGGTATCTTACCTAATATTTTAGATCTACCAGGCCTTTTGGTTTAAAAGTATCAACCTCTAAGCGCATGGCTACCTCAAGCTATCCAGAATGCAAACAACTGTAGGGTGAAGTCCATCATCTCTTACAAATTCTTTATAGAGCTAACTCTTTATCAAAATGTGTTTACATAAAAGACTAAAAGATTACTGGCAGCATATAAAGTTATACATAAGCATTTGCTGCTTTGAACATAGTTTTCTGTTAATAATCGTTTTTCTTTGCAGCTGTAGACCTAAATGTTATAAACACAGTTTCCTAAATAGCCTTATTTTCAAAACACTTTGCAAAACCAATCATTTATCTTCTCACTTGTGATTTATAGCCTTATTTTCAAAACACTTTGCAAACCCAATCATTTATCTTCTCACTTGTGATTTATGATTTCTAAATGCTAGGCATTTTTGTCCTGGTCCGCCGTTATCTTGGGTCTGGGGGCTTTATTTTGAAAGAGAGCATGTTTCCTGACCATACATATTTTTCATGATTTTGGGATGTCCTTCCATGCTTTCACCATCATTGGTTTGTTGTTTGGTTTTTTGGCCAGAGGATTTTTTTCCATGAAAGGCTTAGTTGCCTCCAATAGATGCTGGGATAGGCACAGCCGCACAGAGAAGTTGTCATGGAAATGTTGCTGAGTATTTGTAGTGCCAACTAATGAACAATAAAAGCAACAGCGAAATTGTTTCTCTTGCAATACATGCTATTTATTCCTAGATTACATCATTTAACTCACAACCTATCCAAATTGATGGCATGCAGCAATATTACGTTCACAAGAGCTGCATCCTAACAAAAAGACTTGGCTTCACATTGCACAATATAGTATAAATACCAACATGAAAGATACCACAACTTGATCTACTTTGTTGCAACTTACAATCAGAAAGATAAGCTATATGACTTTGTACTTTGTAGAGAGAGGCTACATATGGCCTATATCATTTGATGATTAGAAGGTTAATAAGTTGACAATCCTTGGCACTATTTTATTGAGCCATTTTAGGATGTTTTGTCACCATCTTCTATCTAGCATATTGCATACTGTATCTTATATTTCAGCCTTTCCAACCTACTGGGGCTTCTTCCAGCAGTCTTTTGGGATGGATGACAAATCCTAATCCCGCTGCGCCGCTCTCTGCTGGACCAGTGTCCTTTGAAGTGGGATGATTTAGTAGGTTCTCTCTGTTCATATATTGTCAGAAATATTTTTCATTTTTTTCTTTCTATAATGCGATTTTTCCAAATAGGGCATATTTTTACTTCTCATTCTGTGAATGACATCCACTGCTTTCCTAAAACGACCTAGGACTCCATCAAATGGTACTCTTGTAGACCATCGATCTGCTGATTTCAAACACCTCATGAAGCACATCTGGGGTGGTCAGTCCAAGGAGGTACATACAAAGGATTAATTAAGATCGATATTTGACTATATGATGGATTGAAATTGTCTGTCTGCAGTCCATGTGTTCATTTCTTCTAATTGAGTAACAACTTAATGTTAAATTCTCTTTTACTTTTTGTTTGTTTCAAGTTTCTTGGTTTTTCTACCAGGTCCATTGATTTTGAGTAGGATTTGTTAGTTATTCTACTGGGCATTGCTTTTCTACAAACTAAGATTGCTTACTTTCTAATTGTAGGTGACCTACCCAGGCCCAGGCCTAGGCCCAACTCATCCTCTTAATATGTACTCACAAGATGACCTGCCAAAGATTGTGGCAAGAACTCTCAATCAGGGTTCAAATGTTATGAGTATGGATTTCCATTCACTGCAACAAACAATTCTTCAGGTGATTTCAAATTCCATTAAATACAATTCTTCATTCGAATAAATTCCTAAAAGCCAATTTGGAAGATTGTAACGACCCATCTATAAATACAAAGAACGCAAGCATAAAGCAGGTATACGGTACATACATATGATAGCTACATATGCATGTGTCGCATACACCGCACTGGTATTTTATACTAAATTGATTGTAAGTGCTAAATACCATGACACTTCTTGGAATAGAAGTTCTACTCATTCATCAATATTGCTTAATGTATGGGTAGATTTTAAAAGAGGACTATATATATTATATGTTCCAGATTATTGATAAAATTATATTAATAAATTAATAAAATAAATGTTAAATATTAATATAAGTAATTAATTAAAAAAGGGGATCCAAGTATAAAGTTTATAATGTTGTATTTAAAACAAATATATATAAAACAATGTGATATGTTTAAAATAATATTAATTAATATATATATAACGTTATAATGTTTTAATGATACATGTATATAGAATGTATTGGTTATATTAAAGGAATAATTAATAAATACCATATGGTTTAAAAACAAAAAGGGGTATTCATTCATGACCTGAAACAAGATCGGGAAGGGATACGTAAGCGCAGGCGTGTCATCAGCAGGGTAAGCGGTGGCTGCAGATGGAAGGGCGGCCACCACCAAACCAGAGAATAAAAACCGCGGGACATGGATTGAGTAGGGACACAAAAACCAGAGGGAAGAATTTGGAAGGAGAAGGGAATCAGCCATAGGAAGAGCTTGAGAGTTCTGAGGTTCTGGGCATGGGGGGAATAGTCAGCTTCTGTTAAGAAGCTTGCTAGATTGAGCACCCAGGCTCTGCTCAGTCTGGCTGGGTGGATTCAGTCTCTCGGTAACTGTAGTAGCGCAGCCGGTGGCATCTTCAACTGCAGGAGTACAGGTAGGTACCTCAACAGTTCCGTTAATTGATTTTGTCAGGTTTCTGTTGAAAATGTTACAGGTTCATGATAAACCCCTTACTGTTTTCTTTGCATCTGTTCACGGCTCTTACAAAGATGTACCTTTTATCTTTATAAGTATGTTTACATAGGCTAGTGGTTCAAATTTGGATTGCTGGCTTTATTGATCAGTTGAAATAAATGTTGGTGACATTGCAATTTGGGAAGTGGCATCTTGAGAAAGATTAGTTTATAGGACCTTTACGGTTAGGGAAATTTCGCTCTGTTCGATTCCAATCCTGGTAGATGATTTTTTCCTAAATTAGTTCTGTAATTTAAATTGTGGAAATTGTACATCTAGGAATTGATCTTGAAAAGATTTCAGAGTTCTTTACTGGATTTGAGCATTAGCACGGGCCTTAGGTAAACTCTTATATGTGTTTTTTTATGTTTTCGTAGGCTACTCTTGTAAAAGATCCAGCTGTGTCAGCGGATTGTTGTTTTTGGAGGCCAGATGGAGCAGTCCTTGGTAAATTAATCTAATTCTATATTTTTTAATAAGATGTTTTGATATCATTTCCTCTTTTATACAACAAGGTGAGTGATTTGTAATAATGCCATCTACACGTCTCTGGTCTCCTTTTGATTGGTTGTGCACCAATATAATGGTGTGTTATTCCCTCTATTTCAGATACTAACGTGCCTGCATTGTGTTATAGGACTTGCGTTTTCCAAGCATAGCATTCACATATATTCTTATACTGTGGTAGGCGATTTGAGACGACATCTAGAGGTTTGCTTACATGCTTCAAGACCAACCTGTACATGCTTGTAGGTCTGTAAAATTTTGTATTGAAAGTATAATTTATTAACTTTGATATAATTTATACAGATTTACACACATGCTGGTGGTGTGAATGATATTGCTTTTTCACGCCCAAACTCCCAGCTATGCATAATTACATGTGGGGATGATAAGACCGTCAAGGTAATCTGCTTTATCAGATGTGTCAAGACTCATTTCAATAGTTGTCATTTACTTACTCTATATGAAAAAAAATTGTGCGCTTGTACCAGAAAGAAAATATTCAGGTACTTTGTTCCTTGAGACCTGAACAATTTATGTGTATTGCATATTCTATTTTTGTTTGATGTTTGGCTTCCTGTGATTTTTTTTCCATATGAGAAATACTTAATTCCACTAAAGATAGATGGATTATGACTCTTTGTTTGTATGCAGTTTAGTTTTTCTACAGCTATTGATGGAAAGATAAGCCTGGTTGTATGATCTTGCGGAATCTAGCGTGGAATATAATGCTCCTGGTCTCTAGTGCACTACAATTGCTTGCAGTGCTGATGGAACACGGTAAAATGTTAAACTTGGAATGGTGTTTAGTTTATAAAGTGTCTTCATGTGGATCTGAGTTTTAATTTCTTCAATTTTCTATATGTACTATGTCAAGACAATGCCCTTAATTATTTGTATTTTTTATTAGGCTCTTATCCTGTAAAACTAGTAAAGATGGTGATTCGTACCTGGTTGAGTGGAATGAAAATGAGGGAACTATCAAGCAGGCATATTCTGGTTTTAGGAAGCGTTCCTCAGGTGTTGTGTAATTTGATACAACCAGAAATACGTTCTTGGCAGCTGCTGATGAATTTCAAATAAAGTTCTGGGACATGGATAACACCAATATCCTGACAACAATTGATGTTGAGGGTAGTTCGGTAAGAATTTATTTTTGAAGATGAGGATGGCTTATTTTTAGAGTTTGAGAGAATGATTTCGAGAAAAAAATGTTTTTCTTGATCACATCTCAATGTATAATACTTGTGTTATTTTCCAAAAAGTTCCACGCTAGTTCTCGCCTTTGTTCCAGTAAAGATAGTTCCCTGTTGGCAGTCACAACTAATGACATCAAAAAGATCTTGGCCAATGCAGAAGGATTTCCCCTTAATTCACATGCTGGAGAGTAGATCTTTTGAGGGAATGAGGGTGCCACCAGAGACAATGGCAACAAAGGTAAATTGCTTCCATGAACATTTACTATGTACATGCACTGCTAATTAATGGTAAAGTTTATACTCTAACTAGATACTTTTTAATTTGCAGTCTTCAATTGTGAATGTCATGCGTCCTGTAGTCACTGCTCCTGGTTCCCTTCCCGGCGCTATATAAGGTTCAAAGTGCCTTCCACCTGCAGTGCCAATGACCAATTTTGTAAGACCTTTCTCCTAGAATTATTTCTTAAGAGTCTACAATATTTGTCCAGCCATATTCAGTTTAGTTTTGTCACATATATCTTATCAGTGTTTAAACTTTCACTCCAGATTACAGATATTGTTGCTTTCAAGTTTCCATATAGCATAGGATTTTGTTTTTCCCTTAAAAATTTTGGCATATTTTTTATAGGAATAGGATGATATGATCAGTGGATTCTTACAATTATCTGACACTTGAGACATGTGTGCAGAGTAGCATAGACAGCAGTTGGACACCAGATGTTAAACCAAGGCTTCTAGATGAGGTTACAGACAAGAGAAAGAACTGGAAGGTGAAGATCACTGATTCAAGTCAGTGTAGGTCTCTCAGGTTGCTGACACAATGCATGCAAGCAAGGTATGCAATCATCCTTCTATTATAGAAAACGCTAAAGGTTGACATACAATACAATTTTATCTGCTACGAATTCTGTCGATATTGATCCAAACAAGTAATGTGCTATTTCTTGCAGGTAGTAAGACTGATATACATCAATTTCGGTGTTGCTGTTTTAGCACAGGCATCCAATGCTCTCCATAAGCTATGGAAATGGCAGCGGAGTGACTGGAATCCATCTGGAAAGGTGGAGTCCTTTAGTCGTTGTTGTTTGCTTTCTTTTTATTTTAGCTTGCTTTATTTATTTGTTTGTTTGTTATACTTTTGGATATATAATTTGCATCTCTATTTTATGTAGTAATGATTGACGAGGAACTAAGAGTTAGTATTTTATTCCACAGTCTATAGCGAGTATTCCACCACAAATGTGGCAGCCAGCTAGTGGGATTATTATGAATAATGACTGGTGATACAAATCCAGAAGAAGCCGCTGCTTGTATAGCTTTGTCTAAGAATGATTCCTATGTGATGTCTACTTCCGGTGGCAAGGTCTCCTTATTCAATATGATGACATTTAAGGTAATAGAGCCTTCTACCTAAAGACCAGTCTCATTTTAATGTTTCCGATGATATATATATAATTTCAGTTTCGGTTGTCTTCTTAGGGTTTTATTCTCTGATGTCTCACCTGTGAATATAATTGTTGTGCTTTTCAAATTTCAAATTATGTGTTGTTAGAGTTGGTCTTTTCCAATGCCTCCTTTTCCAAGGAGCTAGTTATAGTTCAGGATCACTCTAGAAGGTTCTTGTGTAATGTTCCCCACTATAGGCTAAGAATTCAAAGGCTCCCAATTTATCTGAATCACTGGTTTCATGGCATGCTAATTAGTGATTCATTGCAGGTCATGACAACTTTCATGCCGCCTGCAGCCACTTTTCTGCTTTCCACCCTCAAAACAAATAACATCATTGCAATTGGCATGGAGCATTCATCAATTCAAATATACAATGTATGCAATGTTCGAGTTGAAGAGTTGCTGCCTGTGAATATATCTTTGAATTTAAAATTCTTATCATTTTCTTCATTGTGCCCTTTTGCCAAAAATGATCTTTTACAAGTGAAAATCACAGGCCTGGCTTTTTCACTTGTTTTGAATGTGTTGGTATCTTCCAGAGCTGATGCCCAGGTATATGGTGTCTTTTATTATTATATATAGTTTGACTCTGTGATGTTCACTTTAAACTTTAAACAAATCTACTGAGTGGAAATGTTCCTGTACTCACAAACACGTATTTCAGCTGTTGTCTCTGAGGCATAGATTGGTGGGACAAGCGAAAGTCAAAAGTTGTACTACTACAGCCAGGATGATCATCGGCACCAGTCGGAGATGTACAGTTTCATAATGATCAAATTCACTTGTTAGTTGTGCTGAGAGCCAGCTTCCTATATATGATGGTTCCAAGTTGCAGCGCTTGCGCTATGTAAGTACTTGTAAGCAGTCTTGAATTCAAATATAGACAGTTATATAATGTCACTTATCTTCTGTATCTGATTGGATGACCTTGTTACATGGTTGCATTGCAATGGTCTCCTCATAATTCCCTATCTGCTCCTATTTCAAGTGCCATATATTAATGTGACAAGCATCCTTGTTTATGCGAGATTCTGTGATGGTGCAGTTGGAGTGTTTGATGCAGAAAGCTCGAGGCCTCACTGTTGCATGCACCTTCTGCATATTTACCATTGGGAATGAACAGGTAAATGGGATTTTTCATTCTATCAAGGTTGATACATCTACTTTTCAGATTTGGCTTTTGACAAGGCATAATATGATGTAATTTGTTGTTTTGTTATTTATGCAGCAGTAACGCCTATCCTATAGTTGTTGCATCAATCCATCCGAACCAAATCGATTTGCTATTGGAATGACAGATGGAGGAGTTCATGTTATTGATCCTTGAGAGTCAGAAGGGAAATGGGGTGTTGGACCTCCCCCAGATAATGTACCTGTCGGATCAAATCAAACATTAAATAACCAAGGTTCGGAACCACCCTCAAGGTAGTTCAATGGGATAAGAACAATTTGAAGTACACATCACTACTTTGTGTCTACCAACTCTTTATTTACAAGAATACCATGAATAATGGTAGCACGTCTTGGCAGTGAAATGCCTTACTTGTGTTCCAGTTTTTGAGTTTTTGAGGTATTCTATCAAGATTGTAATTTTCATCAAATATTGTTCAGCACTGTAGATGGAGGTTAAGCAACTGTAAATCATATGTAAATGAGCATGTAGGTGCAGTCCTGGTCACTATATTTTTTTTCTAGGTCGTGTAAAAATTGAAAGTCTGTCATTGGAGCATAATTCATGATCTTTCCGAGGGTTTCTCAGTGTATTTTTAATCTCTTCTTTGTAGCACATGAGTTTTTTTTTTCATATGTTCATGTGCATTCAGACAAGCCTGGTTTATGCAGAAGCTTTGTCAGACTTGGGAATATTATATTTATAAACTGAATCAGCATTTTTGGGTTGACAGTAATTGCAGCTCATATTGAAGTAATCCAATTGAGAAAACATTGATTATGCATGAGTTTCTGTAATTGACTCAACGAGCTTTCTTGTTCGTTGTTTGAACATATTTATTGTTTGAGCATATGATACACATTAATGGAAAGCAAGAATCTGTAAGGAATTTGTGTTTTATTTTTGATGGACTTGCTGAAGGGACAGATCTTTCCATTGAAAGTTGTAACGTCACACATTTTGGATGTCAGCTTAATAGTTGGTTTCATTTATTCCTTTGGTCGTTGTTAGAGGTTTGTGCTATTTACAAGATTGCATTGCTTATAGAACTTGTAACTATCTACAAATGCATAAGTTATAGCTGTTTTAATAACATGTATTCTAGCTCCTTTCCTTCAATTACATGGAGAGAATTCATGAGTGGGTATCTTATTGTAAATTGACAGTTTTTTGTTATTGTCATCATTGTTAGAATATGCTTATGCTTCACATTCAAACTAATGAAATTATAAATGCATTTGAATATGCTTAGCATTCAAACTAGTGAAATTATAAAAGCATTTGAATATGCTTAGCATTCAAACTAGTGAAATTATAAAAGCATTTAAATATACTTAGCATTCAAACTAGTGAAATTATAAAGGTATTCAACGGGAAGCTTTGATATGGCACATTTTGATTTACTATCAATTGTTTCCTCTTCTCTACTTGTTATGCCCTTGCTTTATAGCATACCTAACTTTGTTTTGTGGCACACACACCAAATGGATATAATGTCCCTTGCCTTAGAGGGATAGTCAAAATCTCAATTGATAAAATGTGATTACTTATTGATAGGGCTTAACATGATTTTTTTTGCTGGAAGAGAAAAGCCAAATTTGCATGATTATGAATCAATACTTTGAACTCATATTTAATTGACATACATTTCCGTTTCATGGGTATATTATTCATAACCTTCATGAATGGAAAGATGAAGGGGTTTCCTTCCTTTTTTCATGAAAACAAAATATCCATGCAAGTTCCTAGAATGCTAGAGAGTTGAGTTGTGCTGTTGTTATGAGTAATTTTTGTCGGGCAAAAAAATTGTGAAGATAGACTCAATATGTACTTATAAGAACAAGAAAACTTTTGATTTAAAGATAGTTGTTTCAATGTAAGGAAGGGATTGCAAATGAGTGTGCACATAATGGATAGAACCCCACCATAAAAAAGATAAAATCATCATTGTTTGCTTTGGTGTTATGCAAACACATTTTGCCATTGCAATGAATGGATTTTATAAAATGTTTTATCCTGAACGCATTGCATGTACAAAGAGTTATAAATGCAAATCCTTGTGCATGCATAGCAGTCCACTGGTTTCCGGCTATATTTAATTTGAAGCGCTTTTCCTGCCATTCCTTTTCTCTAGAGTTCGATATTCTGTCAACCATACAAAACAATCATGTAGTTTGTTGTAACTTATATTTGAATTCTGGCTGTTGACTATGTCCCAAATTATTTTGTTGATGATTATTTTAAGGGCTTGTAGAGTATGAATCATACGATTGTATTTAATTTCCTGCAACTCCTTTTAGTTAAAGTCTGATATGATGTCAACCCCACAAAACTGTGATGTAGATCGTTGAAATAGAAACTGTCTAGCAGTTTATGAAATCAGGCTCATCTATAAAACTAATTGTGCTTGTTCTGGTTACTGGTTGTGTCAGTTCTTGTTGATGAGGCGTTCTTGGCATGTGTATCATATTGATTACTTTAATATGCACTGTTTATGGTTATTTCTCTGTATTGCCTTTGGTTATGGCCTTTTTAAATGGTCTTTTTAAATCACAGTAGAATCATTGGACAATGCTCGTGGATGATTTGTATTGATATGCAATTAAGAGGTTATTTTTGAATTTTACATTATATCAAAAAATTATTTGGAAGATATTTGAAGTTGGCAGTCCAATATCTAACTTGTAGGGGTAACTCTTGTTTTAGAATTATGGCAGGGCTCATGGATGATTTGTATTAATATGCAATTAAGAGATTATCAAAGCATCACTCGTTACTGGAGCACTCTTTACACCACACGTGACAATGACTATGTTACATTTGAAAGATAACAAGAGGATTACATTTGAAAAGATAACGAGAAGATTACATTTGTAAACATAACAAGAGGAACTGCTCCTCTTATTGCATTGAGGCCATATCATTAATGTGAGCACTTCTTTTTGAAATTGATTATTTCTTAAACATTAATGCCTTTTGGTTATGAACACAAAAGATCATTAAAATGGTCCTCTTTTATTGACAATGGGTGTGATTATTTTAAGCTCCAAACCTTTTGCTAAGCTCTTTTCTATTTCTTTGTAACACAAAGGTATTGGTGACTGATGATACCTTTAGAAACAATTAATTTGTCATGAATACTAGTATCAATGGGCCAATTGATTCCATGTTACTAAGTTCAAAAATTAATTACAGTTCCATTGCTTTTAAAACTCTAGAGTTGTATAAAAAGGTGGTTTGTTTTTTGCTTCAAGTTTAACTTCCTCACATGAAATTAGTCTCATAGTTTTGAGCGAAACTTTTGCTGCCATTAAGTTCAACTTGGACTTGGCAGCACCAAGTTTGATGCTTGGGTGGGTTCTAGTTGGTCTGAAACTCTTACCTTTGAGTTCCTTTTGAATTTTCATCGGTTTTGTTTTGTGAGGTTGACATGCATTATGTTGAGTGATTTTATGGATCTTTTAATGGATATGAATTGAAATCCTACTCTTTAATGTTGCTGAGTTAGTTTTGTAACTATGGTTTCTAGCTATTTCCATTTCCATCTACCTTAGAAAAATAATACATCTACTCACAATTAGAAAAATATTGCATCTACAATTATTAGATACCCCATCTAAATTTTCTAACATTTGTGTTTTTTCATTTTATTATTTGCCACTTTTTAAAGTCATTTCAAGGGTGTCATTAAATTTTTGATAGCTTGTTTTTGCCATTTTACTATCATTGACTTTTTAAATCCTTTCAACTATGTAATTTTGGTTGTTGTTTAACTACTACCTTCTCGGAGTGTGCTCATGAGCAAGTCTTTTTCATCTCATTAAAATAAGAGTAAATTCTAACAAGTCTTTTTCACCCCAATAAAATAAGAGTAAATTCTCCCAGTTCCATTAAATAAGTCAATTCTTCCAAGAGTTTGTTTACAATGCTTTGAACCCCTATAAGTGATCATGAATGTGCTCAATGAATGAATTTTCTTAGATGCCATATTAAAAATGACCAAATACGAGAAATTATGAAGTTAGATATAATAATATATATGCAATTATAAATCCAAACATGTAAGAAGTAAATTCTAATAAGCTATATATTTGTTTGTTTCCACTATATCACATCTTTCGTTACTCCTTAATTCAACAAGAATACAATACAAACTAAGAAATCAACTTGCTCTAGATTTTTGTTGTGTTGATCTACATAAATAAACCCTTGATGATTTGTCATGATGTTTTTAAGATTACTATAAGAAACTATTATGAATTCAAGTCTATAAATTAATTAAAGAATATTGAAAGTTTACATTTGCCCTTCCAATTTCCCGCCATTAAGATAACTAAAATTGCTTTACCACATCTGTCTTCATCTTATGGTCTTCTTCCATATATTCTACCTACTTACAAGCTTCCTTTGTAGTGAAATTGCTAGTTATATATTTGTTTATGGTTAGTTTAATTTTTTTCATATACTTATTTTTCCTAGTTTGTGCACAAATTGTCCAAGGATTAAGCAAAAGGAGCTTAAAAAGATGGCAAAGATGTTTTTTGGACTATTCTTATCAAATCAGATTTGCAAGCCCATTTTAGAAATCAAAGGACATTTTAGCAAAAGGTTATCGACAATCACAAACTCTCAGGATTCTCATTATCTTCACATCCCTCATTCAGTTCTAGTGGCATCATCATATCCAAGTCTAATGATTCAACAGTAGTCTATAATTGAAGGATATCATAGCAAGATGCTTTTTTGAGTTATTC
>APFE031167006.1:0-17354 GCA_000404065.3 Pinus taeda | reverse complement strand
AATTCTATTTAAAGCGCATGGAGGGTCATTTGTAGGTTCACCATGCATGAGAGAAGCTTATGTAAATTTTCATTCTTTTATTAATAAATTGCCTGTAGTAGCCATGTTGGCACAGCCCGTGGACTGTTTCCCTCTCTGAGGGTTTTAACCACGTCAAAATACTGGTGTATTGATCTGTGATCTGTTTGTGAGCGGTGTCCTTTTAGTGTTTTGTCTGAGGAACTTACCCTGTATATTCCTAGAACCATGTCAATCTCAATATAACCACCATCAATCTTGTCTGCAAATTTGGCATGGTTCACCTTATGATTGCATGACTACTCTCCCTCATCTTGTAGCACAAGCACATTCTCCATATTCTTCACCAACTTTTCCACAACATCCCGCTTGCATATCAAAACCATCCACACAACCCAATCAACTACATCATCAAAATGCCCCATTCCGTACACAATTTCCTACTCAACTCATTCCACACTCTCACCATAATAAACCAGTACAACATACTTACAATGTTGAGCTGTAAAATTTACCAACCCTTCCCACCCATTCTATCTCACATGTGCCATTAGAGAAAACTTACAATGAGATTCAGAATGTTTCAAATTCAAAAATTGTAGAAGTTATGGAAAAAAATGAGGTTTCTTCTAGTCTACATCAACAAGTCATTTTAAAAGCTCAAGAACTTCATGATATGATGGCTATGGGAAATCAAGAAAATAAGGGATATATTGAAGATTGGTTTCACTCCATCATTTGTTTGCAGTATCACTCCATACTTCAACAATTTTTGGCACCATCTTTTCAAGGGAAGTTGGCTTCTCATACCTTAATATTCATTAATATGCATTTTTCAAATTTGTGTATGTGCATACATGAAGCCCTATTTCGAAAATGGTTTCATTGGAAGTATTCTTATACATAATCATATTCATTTTTCAAATCAAAATAGGTTAGTGTAGAAAATAAAATAAAAAATGAAACACATTTTTTTAATGTAAAAATAGTTATTTTTGTTGCAACATGCTGTGGAAATTAACATTAGTGATAATTTTTTTAATTCATTTGTGTATGTAGATGAATTATAATGGAAATAATAGTTCTATAAACACTAATATTCACTTTATCACCAATTTGGAAAAAATGCTTGAATATCATATTTTTTGGCTTGTGGGCTTGATGAAATTTTTGAAAACACAGTCGGGACAGTCATGTTTTGAGAGACCAAAAAGAAATATTTTTAAAACCTGTTTCTACCCTAAGTATCCCTTGATGTTGAATTTCCAACCTAATTTGAATCACTCAATTTGGATTTGAAACGAAAAAGTTAGAACCAAAACATTGACAAGGTGTCTAGTGGGAAGCTCGAGAACAGAGTTGGGACAGTCAGTTTTTGGAGGCCTAAATGAATGAATTTTTAAAACATGTTTCTATGGTAGATTCCCCTATGAATAAAGTTTACAAAGAAATTTTAATCACCCATTTTAGATATCATATGAGGAAGTTATGATCAAAATGTTGACTGTCTATCGTAAATCAACACTCTTAAAATTTTGTCTTTCTGGCTGTTCCTTAGAGTATTTGACCTATCAATTCTTCTTGTCTTCAAATGATGTTTCTATTGAAGATAAATAAATGAATCTACTTTAATTTCCAATTTTAATCATTCGAATCCGACATCAAACGAAGAATATATGCTTAAAACATTCACTATTGTTTTAAGTGGGGTAATCGAAAATGACTCTATTATGCAAGTTGTTCTAACTAAAACTGACATATCATATCATTGAATTTTTAAAACTTATTTTTATTGGAGATATAACTTTGCATTATCTCTCATATGGTTTTGGAATCACTTAATTTAGATGAAAAATAAAGAAGTTGTGATTAAAACACTGCTGGTTAGTATGGTTGACTACTGCTCTCCCACAGATGACAAATAAATTTTACTTTGTTATTTTCTCAATGGATTTGTTACACAGAGTAACACTTGTTGTTTTTTTGCATAGTTATTGAATTAGGGGAGTCCGATCACCTCTCTTTCTCTATGATTTAATGTTTTATTGCAGGTAGACACTCGTTTTTTTGCAGGTCCTAGGAGAAGAAAGGTCAATTTATGGATGAGTGATTCTTGAAAGAAATTTTAATGAAAAAAGGGAATTTCATCCAACTCATTACCCAACGGATTCATAATAGAAGAAATGAAGAATTGATTTCTATTTGAAGATTCATGTCTTGTCACTGTTGCCAAAACATTTTTCAAAGAAATCATTTTTTTACATAATATCATAGCTGTTGTAACTTAATTTATTTATTTCCATACTATTTTTAAATAAAATGTTATTTCTTTTCTGATTTATCTTATATTTTTGTATTTCAGGTGTTGCTTCCTTCAAATTGTGACCCATCCTCAGCATCAATGCAGTGAACAACTAATTCCTTTTTTGTGTGCTTGCATTTTATGATTGTACATTTTGTTGTCCCTTTCCAAAGGAACAACACTTCCGCATTTTGCTGTTCCTTTCTGAAGGAACAACACTTCTGCATTTTCACATTTTTGCTATTCCTTTCCGAAATGAACAACACTTCCGCATACTTCTGAATTTTCATATTTTTGTTGTTCCTTTCCGAAGGAACAAAACTTCTGCACTTTCACATTTTTGTTGTTCCTTTTCGAAAGAACAACACTTCTGCACTTCTGCATTTTTGTTGTTCCTTTCCGAAGGAACAACACTTCTACACTTCTACATTTTTGTTGTTCCTTTCCGAAGGAACAACACTTCTGCACTTTCACATTTTTGTTGTTATTTTCCGAAGGAACAACACTCTGCACTTTCACATTTTTGTTGTTTCTTTCTGAAAGAACAACACTTCTGCACTTTCACATTTTTGTTGTTCTTTTCCGAAGGAACAACACTTCTGCACTTTCACATTTTTATTGTTTCTTTCTGAAAGAACAACACTTCTGCACTTTCACATTTTTGTTGTTCCTTTCCGAAGGAAAGCACTTCTGCACTTTTAAATTTTTGTTGTTCCTTTACGAAGGAACAACACTTCTGCACTTTCACATTTTGGCTATTCCTTTCCGAAGGAACAACACTTCTGCACTTTTGCATTTTTGTTGTTCCTTTCCAAAGAAAAGGCACTTCTGCACTTTCACATTTTTGTTGTTCCTTTACGAAGGAACAACACTTCTGCACTTTCACATTTTTGTTGTTCCTTTACGAAGGAACAACACTTCTGCACTTTCACATTTTTGTTGTTCCTCTCTGAAGGAACAACACTTCTGCACTTCTGCATTTTTTTGTTCCTTTCCGAAGGAACAACACTTCTGCACTTTTGCATTTTCGTTGTTCCTTTCCGAAGGAACAACACTTCCGCATTTTTGTTGTTCTTTTCTGAAAGAACAACACTTCTGCATTTTTGTTATTCCTTTCCGAAGGAACAACACTTATGCACTTCTGCCATTTTGTTGTTCCTTTCCAAAGGAACAACATTTTCGTTGTTCCTTTAAAAGGAACAGCATTTTCGCATGCATTTTTTTACTATTCCTTTTAAAGAACAACACTTTTTTGGGTGTATTTTTTTGTACAATTTCTCACATGCCTTTTTTTGTTGTTCCCTAAAGGGAACAACACCTTTTCGTGTGTATTTTTGCTTTTTGGCATGCATTTTCTTTGTTGTTCCCTACCAGGAACAACACTTTTTTAAATGTTTTTGCTGTTCCTGCAAAGGAGCAACACTTTGGGAGTATTTTCAAGAGCAACCCTTCCTTCCTCTTGTGGGATTATTCCTAGTTCATCTCAACCACATTTTACTGATTCCCTTTCATGGCTTGAAGTACACTACTTTTATGAAGACAAGAATTATGGATTCTATTGAAGCGAGTCAATATCATTCATGTTATGATTTTTAACAGGACAACTCCTTGATGATAGATTATTTTCAAAATGACACAATTATTTATATATTACTTTACTGCATTGTTTTCTATTGAACATGATATTGATTGATTATCTTAATTCCATGCTGACTCCACCCTTCCTAGTTATAATCTTATCTGTCTGTAATAAATGAGATTATGGGTATATTTTTTTTCTATTGACATGTTCAACTTCTTCCACCATCCCTACTCTTAAGGAGTACTGAGCCTCCCTCTTTTTATCATAAAAATGTGTAATAACAACAAAATTTTGTTCACAGATGGAAGATAGGAGGTCTCATTACGAGCCAGCCTACCATGTTCATAAGGTTGTAACAAAGTGACATTCCCATTATGGCCACCACACCAGGGTTATGATCCATTGGATAGCCAAATTATCCTTGGAATAAGAGGTCTCATCACGAGCCGGCCTGGTCACTTTTATTACATCCGAGTGAATGGCAGTGTGGTTATCTGGTTACCACACCAGCACACTGATCTCTTATATAGAACAACTTTGGAACTCTCCATTTATAAATTGAGGATCCTGGCTCATAGGGGTTAAAAATCAACCCTGCCGATGCTATGGATGCCTGCTGGTAGTAGAGGCTCTGCTTATGGTATTGAAGTTATATCTTATCGTCAATTATTACTATAATACCCTTTTTTTTATCGGAGAAGTTATTTCCTTAATTTTTTCCTATTTTGAACCTTTATGCATGAGAAATTATTTTTTGATCAATCACATCATTTTTCAGCTAGAATACCATTAGCAAAGCATCTTTTTGGCATATTGTTGTCATTTTTCTTTTTCGCATAACTTATCATCAATCTAAAGTGTCCCATCTTTTATTCATAACTATCTTTATACCCTCTGCTCTTATTATAACCATAACTCTCGCCATCCCATCATTGATAACTATGGATTCAAGAACATTGTATGTAAAATAGTGATTTGTTTACAGGAGAACAACAAGGGGGGGGGGGGGGTGGTTTTCACAGCATGACCACACTATGCAACTATAGAAAGGCTCGAACAACTCGAGAACGCAAACAATTCTTCAGACATAATTTGCTTGCCTGGATTCCACCGTTTGCATCACTTTCAGCACCAACTTTGTCTACATCAACTTCAACAAATGTCAGTGCATATATGTCATTCCACATTTTTCTTTTTGGAGGTAAAACTTGAGGTAAAATAGCATAATTTTCTAATTTATTACGAATTTAAGAGAATTTCATGAAAATCCATTTTAAGCATTATTTATCATCATTTCTTCCATATCTTTACCACTCCCTATTTTTCAGTGGCATATTACCTTTCAGTGTGGGGGAGTGTTGCTTTCATTCATTTCTTTCTGATGACCATGTCATTCATATTCTTTATCATCCATTGCTATTCTTATTCATTTTCAACCCCTCCTTTATTCCATGTTGTTTTACACCAAGCATAAAATTCAACAGATGGTAGCAACCACCTCAATTTTGGTCTAGCATTGCATGAAGGCATGCTAATGCTTTAGAGAGGGGGAGGAATTGCTACACATAATGGATGTTTTCTATTTTCTTTCTCATTTAAGGCATATTATTTCATTTTTATAGAGTGCAGAAATTGATTTCCATATATTTTTAAAACTATGAACTCGATTCTTGTGATTTCTGAAAAACACAGATGTATCATTAAAATACATAAACCCATATAATTTCATTAGTCCATACAATTTCAGAAATCATGCACTATCACCTACAGCCATTTTGTTTATATCTTATGATTCATGCATCAAAACGATCTAATTTTTGGATCTTAGAAACATTAATATAGTAGAAATCTACTTGCAAAATTTCAGCAAAATCTGGTTTGTAGTTTTTGAGAAAATGGTTAATGAAATTTGTTGTTACTTATATCATATTTTGCTGCAACTTCATATACACATAACTTGAACGTTAATATAAAAATTGTTATGCCTTCATCAAGATTGATAAAATTGAATATTCATTAATTAAGGAAGAATTCATTTGTTCTATCCATTTCATGAGCTAGGATGAACAAATTTTTTATTGCTTGGTTAACACATGGGTTTTGTCTTTAGGTTGCATGAGGAAATGCGATATATTCAGTTTTTGTTGCATGAGGACATGCAATATATTCAGTGTGGGGGTGTGTTGGGCCGTTAATATGTCATTATTATTATCACTTTTGAATGCCTATTCCACCCATTTCTACTATTCTTTATCATGTCATTTATCATAATTTATCATATAATTCCATCTTATAATAATTTATGCTCTTATGGAAAAATATTATTTATTCTCCTTTATTTTTAATAAATTGATGATTATGCATGATTTTATCAATGATGGTTTATTAATAAATTGGTTGTAACATTACTCACCATTTTTAGTCTCCAAGATAGTTTCCAGATTGAAGATTTGATCATTAAATGTGCCAACTCAGAAATTCACTATAATAAGAAGTGACAGTTTTGCGGTTGATATTCTAGGCAAATGAAGAAGAATCTGGAAAATACAGAACATAGGTTTTGTCTAGAACGGACCAAATTAACTTCAAAAGATAAAAGTTTGCCCAAATTCGGCTTTTATTGAGAGAAATGCAGATTTCTTTGAGCACGATTTTCTCAAATTTGTTGGTGTGGCCGTCCTCCAAATCTCAGCTGTAAAGCCAAATCCGCCTTCTCTTGTTGAAAGATGGATGGAAATATATTTTTTTGTTGATCAATTGGTTAGAAGCAATCCAATATTGTTATGAGAGATCATATTTACTATTTGATTTCTCCTCTTTGTGATTATAAAAGGAGAGCATGTATTATGTATTAGTGGAGGATGGCTAAGAGATGGAGAGATTTCTTGTTGTAATTATACAATTCCTCATCGACTCTCATTGATTAAACAGAGATCGATTGTTTGTAAACGTTGTTATGCATGATTAATACAAGGACGTGTTGTCGTTTAACTTCTTAGTTCTATAGTAGCTCAGCGGCGTTTCACCGGTGGTTGAGGGCCCGGCCCTAGTGGATCAATCCGTTGTTTGTATCTCTACCTTTTCATTATTGTTGTGAGATAGTTCATATTTTCTTTTATTACAGTTTGCAAGTTAATTGGTTTTTTTTTTAATTGCTTTGATATCAATGTGTTATATTAACGAATCACGTTGATGTTCTTTTATTATTTAACAAGAATCTCAACACTGTATAATTTATCTTGTTAATGTCTTAATAGAGCTTCACTGTTCTATATAAATTATGGTTTCATTCCACTTGTTGTTCCGTTCGATTGATATTCATTACATGTTGTTGTTCAATAGGATTGGTTATTCAATTCCATTAATTAGAGTTTGTTGTTCAGATTTACTAAATAGGATTCGTTGTTTAATTCCTTTAATTACAGTTTGTTGTCCATTTACTTCGTTGTTCATTTCTGTTGATTAATTTCAAAGACTTTGCTTTAAAAGAGTTTTCCTAGTTTACTTTCAATAGCAGCTTTAGTTCAATTTATATTTCCTTTTAATTTCTTTAAAGCAGGATTGTCGACTACATATAACATTGGTTATTGCTTCTTCATTCCCAGATTGATTGTCTTGTTCCAGTTTGATTTCAATTGCATCTATCTCTAGAGGAATGAGTTATTGCTACTATATCCTCGATTGATGGTTGTTTGAGTGAATGATTTAGTTCAGAACTGTTATAGACATATTTGAACACTGCAACCCCAATCATATATGTCCATAAACCAAGGGCTTCTGAGTCCCTACGTTTCATGCCATAAAGGAACAAGGTCAGCTGATTACATCATCTCCCAGAAGTTCTCCACAGAAAAGTGCTCAGAACTGGTCAAAACTGGACCATACAGATTGCTCAGTGTTAAGGGTGCGATGCATCTCACCTGCTCAGTGCAAAAAGTGCGATGCATACTGAAAAGCCCTTCTGTAGGGTGTGATGGGCGAGAGTAGACAAATGGCAAAGACAGTTTGCAAGGTGGATGATCATGGAATCTTCCAGAAACTTCTCCTGTGACACTTGCCTCTTTGAATTCGCCCAGTTATGAGTAAGATATTATCAATATCCAAGTGGAATCAAGAACTATCAGAGAGAAGACACTAATAAAAATCCCAGAAGCTGACTCACCCCCTTGTAATCATCTATATATGGATCCCTCATCCTAGAGATCCAAAGGCTGGAATTTTGCATCTTGTAAGGAAGTGTTGTTAGTTTCTTGGTGGAACATCATAGCGTTGGGTGATTTAAGCCTTTCATGAGGTGAAGAAGGGCTTTCATGCTGGAAGGATGACATTGGGTCAGATCAATGGGTTGTAATCCTCTCTTCTAATCTTTATATCAATAAAGCTATTCAAGTTTTCCTCCACATTCTTGTATGTTTGATAATATATGCATTTGTGTGGTCAATATATATCTGGTCCTATATTGTTTATGATTGTAGATCTCTGCACTTTGAAGGTATTATGTTTCTTTAACTTTACAGGTACTCTTTGAAGCGGAGTAGTCAGGGGAGGAGCGGCAAAGATCCATCAAAGTGGAGAAGGAACAAGCAAGGAACCAAGTGAAAGATTGAGGTTGGTATTCTTTGCTCCTCTCCTATCTACTTCTCGTAAAGGGAAACAAAAGAAACTTTAATCTGTTTCTTTCTAAGATAGCTACCCGTCTTAGTGGGACTAACAGCTCTGCATAGACACTAGATTTTAGTTACCAATAAGGTACGAAACAGGAATAGAGCTTCTTACCAATTTCAAATAGTCGACAGCCACTCATATATCTGATCATATCCATGAGTGGCGGTGTCATCATAGAATCGGAAAAACATATGTTCCTGATTAGTTGTTAGCTGAATGGTTTATTAAGTCATTGTTACCTTCTATCACAAAATATGTGGCAAAGGGAGGGGTCGTCACTGAAGAGCAAGTCATTTCTCGTGCGCAATATCTAGACTTGATTTATACTCAGTCTGGCACGCTCTATGACAAAATCCCTGATGCTCCTAGACCGGAATTTTCCATTCATCCTCCTCCTAAATCAAACGAAGACTCTCATGTCAGCAATGGTGTGATAGGTACAACTGGCACGAAAAATGTAAAGGCTACATCGAAGAAAGCTCGTATGGTTTCTAGTCAAAATGCAAATGAATAACTTCTCACCTCGGAGGTAAATGTTGTGTTTACTGGCAAAGGCAAAGAACCAAAGCAACCAGGGGACAAGAAGAAAAAGAAAGGGAAAAAGAAGAAGTAGGATAAGTCACCTCCTGAAAAACCTTTTGTAAACCCTTCTGGGCAAAGGAAACCCCCTGCGGGACGTCAGATATGCGATGAGGATCATCAGACGAGAGATTGTCCACATAAAGCTGAAGTTAAGAAACTCTTTAAGAATTCAATGATGATGATGATGATGATGGTTAACGTCCACTGAGACCAAATAATGATCTATCGGACCTAAAAAGACAAATTATTTATTTTGGTTTAAGATTTTATTCCTATGCTCAAAAAGCTTGGAGAGAAGCCTCCCGAGTTCACTATAATTTTGGCATTGTAAAAGGCTAGGAAGGTCAGTATTGTAACAAAGGTTGTGAAATTGAGATCTAATGTGGTTGTATGCAGGGCACTCTAAGAGGGAAGTGGTTTTCATCCTTGATGTTCCTATTCTCACATATATGGCAGATCCTTTCTATCCATGGCATTTCAGGAATTGCCCAATGACCTGTTTAATTACAAAATTATCGATATTTTTAAATTTGTATGATGAGCACGTTTTAGTATTTAAAATTTTAAAAATTCTATAATATTATTTTTAGTAAAATATATAGAATTATAAATATTTATTGATAAAATTATGATAATTTTATTGTGGATAAAGTACGTTATATTATATTTGGTGTAGGTAATGTCTAACGCATTTAAATTTTGCTATTGGTATTAGTTTGTCTTTGACCTAAAAAATTATGATGTTTTATTTTAAGAATCAATTTTATTATTATTATTATTATTGAATTTATTTATTTGTAAAGTGATTGGTTGAAGGTTTTATTATGGAATTATTTTAGTAGCTTTCATTTCTATAAGTTATAATTTTTTGTTTTTAGTTTTATTTCTATATATATAAGATATATATAATAAATATATATATATTATATATATATATATATATATGTTATATTTTTTAGTTTATTTCTTTTATATTTAACTTTTTACTTTTTTTTTTATGCCTATTTTCATGAATTTATAATTTTTCACAATATTTTTCAATTTTAAGTGACTTGTTAATTATTAAAACAATTTAATAAAATTAAAATTTAATAAACATTTATATATACTAATAAAAATAAAACACACGGTGCACTGAGCTCGAGCGATGGCGCACTGAGGAACTAGGGTTCTTGACAGACTCTTCCATGGCGCACAGTCTGAGCACATAGCTTTACAGACCCCAACAAAGTTGTTAGATCTGATTTTGGGACTCTGATAAGCAGAGGACAATAAGCGGTCCAATGGGGGAGGCATCAACGCCTTCCCCCAAAACTCACAATAAGGAAAACCCCACTCAGAGCGGAACTAAAAGAACAGAGAAGGATGAAACACAGCCTGCGCAGCAGCCGGAGGAGAATGAACAAGAAGACTTGGAACAAGAGAAACCGGACAAACCAGCGACTTCAGGCAAGCCAAAGAACGCTTCATTGCCCACATGCAAGATCATCGCTACGGAAAGGCCCAAGATCGAGCTGCCTAGTCACACGATAAATGCGCAAATACAATACATGAAAGATCATGCCTTGATTGGCAAATTCATAAGCTTCTGGCCTACTGAAAAAGCACTGCAAGGCTGGATCGCTTTAAAATGGAAGCCCAAAGGTCATGTAACTCTACAGCTGAGCCCTAAGGGCTTCTTCACTGCCACTTTCAACTGCCTTGAAGACCGGAACAGGTTCCTGGATGGAGACCTTATTTCTTCAACACAGCAGGTCTCTATCTGCATGACTGGGTCGAAAGATTCAACCTCGATAAGGAAGATTTCAGCTGGGCGCCAGTCTGGGTACGCTTGTACTTGCTTCCACTTGAATACTGGGACGAGGATTCACTAACATCCATTGGCAATGGACTAGGTGAGTTTATAAAGGCGGCGGAGGAAACTAAGCTCCGAAGATACACATCCTATGCACGGATCTGCGTCTACATGAAGCTTGGCCATGCGCTACCGGACACGGTAAGTCTTCTTCATGATGACTTTGAATGGATTTAGCCCCTTGAATATGAACATGTACCCTTCCGTTGCAGGCAATGCCATACCCATGGTCACCTCTTTCATGACTGTCCCTTAAATATGCTGCTTAAAACCACAGACTCTGGTGACAAGTTTGATCCCGCAGGCTTCACCAAGGTAACCAGCAAGAAAAAGCATAACAAGAAACCTCCCTCAGCACCCAAAAATGCAACTCCATCTTCTGCGTTGCCATCCTCCAGCAACAGCCTTAATATTTTGACAGATCTAGAACAGCTCGATTCAGAAACGCCCAGGCAACAAACCCAAGCTCTTCTCCTTCCAAACCTCTGTCCCCCACTCTCACCCAAACTAACACCAGTCATCCCTCGAAAGCTATCCCTTCCGAAAAGCCGGCCTCAGATTCACAACCCAGCCCCAATCCTGTTATTCACAAAGCCCTATGGTCTGATAAAAATATGGACATAGATGATATTCAGGCAGAACCCTCTCAGCCACCAATCCACCAGGAAGGGGGAAGTCAACAAAGCTTAATGGAAGAGGAACCAAAAAGCTTTGATTTGGGGGAAATAGACATCTTCAGTCTAGAGAAAACCTACAAAATAAAAGAGTTCGACTCAATATGGGAAATACAACTGGAAAATTTGGAAGTAGTGCTCACAAGGGTGCATCAGCACAATACTTTGGGCATACAACAAGGAGGAAAATGGGATGGGAAACATATCATTAAAGAAGGAAAGAAAAGAGGCAGAAAGATAGATCTACAACGTACCATATTAATTGGGGAAATGCTAGTGGAGTGGGGAAGATGCTCCAAGTTGACCAAATATTACCAATCTTTACCTACCAGTCAACCATGAAGCTCATCTCATGGAATGTAAGAGGACTTAATGGTCCCGGAAAGTACATAATGTTGAAGAACATGATCCTGCAAGAATAACCACATATTGTATTCATGCAAGAAACAAAATGCAGCAGCAGTACCTTAGAACCCATTTTATCCAAAGCCCGGGTGGGATGTTAAACATCAATAATTGATGCAACCGGTGCATCAGGAGGATTAGCCATATCATGGAATTCTCAACATATTTCCTTAACAAATACCCATGCTTCACACTATTTCATTCAAGCCATGTTCGATCTGATTGGCACCAACATACACAGACACCTAAAGATAAAGCAATTAGAAACATTGAAGATCCTCAATGCTCCAAGAGCTTATCCACTTTGGATTATGGGAGGAGACTTCAACATGATAACACAGTTGGAGGAAAAACTTGGAGGCAGACGAAAGCTGGACAAAGAAAGCAATGAGTTCAAAGAATATATTCAACACAATAGTCTTATGGACCCACCTTTTGACAACGACATCTTCACTTGGAACAACAAAAGAGCAGGTACTAAACAAATAGCATCCAGGTTGGACAGATTTCTACTCTCAGATAACTTTGTTCATCTTGGTGGAGATATAAGCGCCTCTATCTTACCCTTAGCTGGCTCGGATCATTGGCCCATTTCTCTACAATGGAAGAATCCAGGAAACTTCAACAAAAAACCATTCAAGTTTAAAGCTTTCTGGCTTACCCACCCTGAGTTCAACACCATGGTCAAAGACGCTTGGGAAAGCTTTATTCCCAACGGAGGCCCACTTATATACCAATTCCAGCAAAGACTGAAACATATCCAAAAAAAAATCAAAATCTAGAACCATACCACCTTTGGCAACATCTTCCAAGAGAAAAAAGTCCTGGAGCAGAGCATGATAGAGCTTCAGCAGAAAATCATCCTAGAAGGCAGAACAGAGGAGTATGCCAAGCAGGAACAAACTCTACTAACACAACTAGATGAAAGAGGAAAACAAGAGGAATTACTATGGCAACAGAAATCAAGAATCAGATGGCTAAAAGAAGGGGAAAGAAATACTAAGTTCTTCCACAGCACAACCATACAAAGAAGAATGAAAAACACAATCTCACATATTCAAAACTCTGAAGGAGACAAATTGGAAAAACAGGAAGACATAGAGAAAGAGCTGATAAATCACTTCAAAGCTATTCATCAAGAACAACCCACAGACAGAAATAATGCCATCAATGGTATCCTACAACATATACCTAAACTCATCACTGAGGAGCATAATATATTACTGCTAAGGCCAGTCACAATGATGGAAGTTGAAGAGGCTTCCAATCAACTAAAGGCGGGGAAGGCACTGGAACCTGATGGCTTCACATCCAATTTTTACCATCACTTCTGGGATCTTATTAAAGCAGATGTTTGGAATGTGGTAGAGGAATCAAGAGAAATGCACTAGTTACTCCCCTTGCTCAATTCAACTTTCATCGCCCTTATTCCCAAAGTTGCGCAACCAAGCACTCCGGAGAAGTTTAGGCCTATTGCCCTCTGCAATGTTATCTACAAAATTATCTCGAAAGTCATAACCAATTGCCTCAAACCGCTCCTCCCTCTTCTCATCTCTCCAGAGCAATCTGGATATGTAGAAGGCCGCCAAATTCTGGATGGCATAATTTTAACCCATGAAACCATTCATTTGCTCAAAATGATCAGCCAAGAAGGTATGTTGTTGAAAATCGACCTTTCCAAAGCCTTTGATAAACTTAGTTGGACATATATAAAACATATGCTAATGGCCTTTGGTTTCAACTCAACTTGGGTTTGATGGATGATGACTCTCATAACCTCCCCACTTTGCTCTGTTCTTTTCAATGGGATCCCCTCTAAACCTTATCACCCTTCCAGAGGAATTCGTCAAGGTGACCCACTGTCCCCTTTTCTTTTTATAATTATGGCTGAAGGTCTAGGTCGTATCATAAAACATGCAGTCCAATCCAATAATCTCAGAGGACTCTCTGTCCATGGATCCCCTGCCATCACCCATCGACAATTTGTTGATGACAATATGCTCTTTGGTCATCCCTCTGTACAAGAAGCCAGAACCTTCAAAGCAATTTTAGACACGTTTTCAGAAGCTTCGAGCACCACCATCAACACCTCCAAATCTCAGATTTTTTTCTTCAATACTCCTATTCCCACCCAAAGAATCATCTCTCGCATCATTGGTTTCTCTCAAGCCAAGCTTCCGTCTAAGTATTTAGGTGCCCCTCTTATAGACTTAGCCTTAAAGCATGCTTCCTGGAATAAACTCATAGAGAAAATGGAAAGTTGACTATTATCTTGGACATATAGAACTCTCAATATGGCAAGTAGACTAGTCCTGATAAAAGCTATTCTACAATCAATTCCCCTCTATCTGTTCTCAGTGCTTGCTGCGCCAAAATGGGTTCTGAAAAGAATTCGCAATTTGCAACACAATTTTCTATGGAGTGCCATAGGACAAAATAGAAAATTGGCTCTAGTCAAGTGGGATAAAGTCTGCAAGCCCAAAAATCAGGGAGGCCTCGGTTTACGAGATCCTCAACAAAGCAACACTTTGATGGGTGCAAGGATTTGGTGGCAATGGGTTCCCTGTCCACAGAAGCTATGGGCGCAACTATGGACAGCAAAATATGCTAACAATAGACCTCAACAAGAACTAATCAGAATCACGACTACACCTATGGTTTCCCTAATCTGGAATGCGGCCAAGCAACACAGAGAGGTAATCTACCAGCATAGCTTCTGGGAGATAAGGGGTAGGAGAACTGCATGTTTCTGGACGGACTCCTGGCAACAGAGACCCAAAATTGAAGCATTCTTACTAGTTACAAATCATTGTGCAAACCACATTAACCAGGCAGACAATGTTGCACAGTTCTGGACTCCTGGCATGACACAAGGATTCAGGCAATGGAAACCGGTAAGGCAAATAGCACAGCAAGCAACAAAAGCTTATAACTTGGAGCTACACGAAGAGATCACCAATAGACGAATCAAAGTCCATACAGAAAGCGATGTTCTAAGATGGGGCTACACATCGAAAGGCACATACACCACCAAAGAGGCATACCAATTAATGTGCCAAACTCAGGAGCCAATAGATCCTGCCTGGCAACGTATATGGACTACAGGGATCTGGCCCAAAGTCTCCACTTTTATCTGGCTGCTGTATCATCAAAAAATTCTCACATGGGATAACTTAATTAAAAGAGGATTTCGTGGTCCTTCTTACTGTCCCAACTGTCAAAATAATGAAGAAACCATTCAACACCTCATGGATTCATGCCGCATGGCCAATTAACTTTGGGAAAAGCTCACATTCAGATGCCAGAGACCTTGCAGAATTCTTGGGGATTTAAGGGGCACCATCCGCAATTGGACTCCAACGCCCTACAACAACAAAATTCTCAACAAGTTATGGGCCATCCTGCTAGGTCTCCTTCTATCGACAATTTGGAAGGAAAGAAATAAATGAATTTTCAAAAATCATCAAAATTCCTTAGAAATAATATGGACTAACCTATGTCAGAACATCAAGGAAAATCTCGCATTACATCAATGGACAACAGAGGACTTTCCAACCCAGCCACATGAATTAAGTTTTTTGGCCAAGTTCAATCGAATCCCACAAGTTCAATCGAATCCCCAAAGAACCAACACTACAACCAGGCAACTTTCATATTGGTCACGCCCCTCTACAGGAGTGATTAAGTTAAACTTTGATGGCGCCTCTAAAGGCAACCCGAGAAAAGTAGGATATGGAGGCATATTTAGAAATCATGAGGGCCAACCCTTATTATCTTTTTTTGGCTCCATTCGATGGGACACGAACAACTCTGCAGAATTCGAAGGCCTTTGGCAAGGTGTGAAAGCTTTATTCCCAACGGAGGCTCACTTATGTACCAATTCCAGCAAAGACTGAAACATGTCCAAAAAAAATCAAAATCTGGAACCATGCCACCTTTGGCAACATCTTCCAAGAGAAAAAAGTCCTGGAGCAGAGCATGATAGAGCTTCAACAGAAAATCATCCTAGAAGGCAGAACAGAGGAGTATGCCAAGCAGGAACAAACTCTACTAACACAGCTAGATGAAAGAGGAAAACAAGAGGAATTACTATGGTGATAGAAATGAAGAATCAGATGGCTAAAAGAAAGGGAAAGAAATACTAAGTTCTTCCACAACACAACCATACAAAGAAGAATGAACAACATAATCTCACATATCCAAAACTCTCAAGGAGACAAATTGGAAAAACAGGAAGACATAGAGAAAGAGCTAATAAATCACTTCAAAGTTGTTCATCAAGAACAACCCACAGATAGACATAATGCCATGAATGGTATCCTACAACATATACCTAAACTCATCACTGAGGCGCATAATAAATTACTGTTAAGGCCAGCCACAATCATGGAAGTTGAAGAGGCTTCCAATCAACTAAAGGCGGGCAAGGCACCGGGACCTGATGGCTTCACATCCAATTTTTACCATCACTTCTGGGATCTTATTAAAGCAGATGTTTGGAATGTGGTAGAGGAATCAAGAGAAATGCACTAGTTACTCCCCTCGCTCAATTCAACTTTCATCGCCCTTATTCCCAAAGTCGCACAACCAAGCACTCCGGAGAAGTTTAGGCCTATTGCCCTCTGCAATGTTATCTACAAAATTATCTCGAAAGTTATAACCAATTGCCTCAAACTGCTCCTCCCTCTTCTCATCTCTCCAGAGCAATCTGGATATGTAGAAGGCTGCCAAATTCTGGATGGCATAATTTTAACCCATGAAACCATTCATTCACTCAAAACGATCAGGCAAGCAGGTATGTTGCTGAAAATCGACCTTTCCAAAGCCTTTGATAAACTCAGTTGGACATATATAAAACAGATGCTAATGGCCTTTGGTTTCAACTCAACCTGGGTTTGATGGATGATGACTCTCATAACCTCCCCACTTTGCTCTGTTCTTGTCAATGGGATCCCCTCTTGATCCGGATTTAAACAGGAACGCAACAAATTATAGAGATAACCATATACACAAATATGCAGCGGAAATAATACTTCATTTCATTAATGGAAAATACTGAAATATGCTTACAATCAGAAATGGAAATAAACTAGCTAGGGCGATGGTAGCTATCTCTGAGAAGAGATGTGTGGGCTACATGCCTCTGAACTGACTTACAATGAGGCTCCAAGGCCTATTTATTGTTGAGAAACAATGAAAAAACCCCTAACATTCCAAAACCTAACCCTAGGAGATGAAACGCCAAACTGTGGGCCCCGTTTGGGGGTAAGT